>WSTK01000205.1:0-48364 GCA_019616945.1 Ceratobasidium sp. 414 | reverse complement strand
CCAATACGAAGTCCATGACAGGCTTTTAACACAGTCCCCGCACGGAGTTAGGTTAAGTCCTGACACTAACTACAGTGAGCCAAAGGGAGTCACCTCTTGTCTGTGGCGGGTCCCGTGCCAGGCCCCTGAGCTTTGTCATATATGATACTTGCCTGACCGTAAGACGTGCCTCTCATCCAACCTCACCTGCCCTTTGCAACGGCGTCTCTTGTACAAAGTCATTGCACTCCATAGACTTATTTGGGCCTATACTACCACCGTGTTGCTGCTATGTCTTCTGATTATGACATGTCCGAGGGCGAAGGTTCTGGTTCGGATTTCGGGTACTCGGATGACGACGTGATGCTCGACTCGCAGGCTGATGGTACGTGCATCTGTCGTCGGTATCGGCAGGTGGCTAAACTTCAAGTGGCGCCCAGCTCAAGAAGATGACTTATCGGACGGCGACGATGGCGGCTTCGCCATGGACGAGAGCATAATCCTCAAAGGCAAGACCAAGACGTACGAGGTCGACCACAAGTCTCTGAGCGTGGAAGAGCTCGAGAAGCATATGGAGAAAGATGCAGAACAGTTTGCTGGTATTTTTGGCGTTGGTGTAGGTCGTTTCCCAGTCGTGGCGCGTGTTGCCGTAGCTGACTGTTTCGCGGCTAGCTTCCCACGGCAATGATGTTCCTGCGATACATGAGCTGGAAAAAGGAGCAGGCAATCGAGAAATTCATGGAAGATCAGCAGGCGATGCTGCGAAAAGCGGGCATCATCCCTCCCTCTCCTGATTCCGCGTCGTCTTCCAAGCCCAAGTCCGACAAATCTGAACCTTTCATGTGCCCCGTTTGCTGCGACGAAGAGCCCGAAAAGGTTCTTTCTCTTGTATGCGGGCACCAATTCTGCTCGGAATGCTGGGCCCAGTATCTGGAGGGCAAGATCCGCGGCGAGGGAGAGGTGCAGCTAGCATGTATGGCGGAAAAGTGCAAGGTGCTTGTCCCGGACGCCTTTGTATTCGAACAGGTCGGCCCGGTGACCAAGGATCGATTCCGCGAGGGTCTGGTTCGACAGTTTGTCGCGAGCGTACCGAAGCTTAGGTTTTGCCCCCACCCTTCGTGTGTCTATACGGTCCAGTGTTCTTCGGCTGCCGGGCGCAGCTCGTTGGACACTATCGTTCCTACCGTCAAATGCGCTGCGGAGCATTCGTTCTGTTTCGGATGCGAGCGTGAAGGCGATCATAGGCCCTTGATTTGCAAGATCTCCAAGCTATGGCTGAAGAAATGTCAAGATGACAGCGAGACGGCAAATTGGATCAAGAGCAACACGAAGGAGTGTACGAAATGCCAGAGTACTATCGAGAAGAACGGAGGTTGCAAGTGAGTTGCATATTTTCTTTGTTCTCAGAGTCTGATGTCGCGTGCCCAGCCATATGACATGCAAGAAGTGCAAGATGGAGTAGGCTTTTCACTCGACGCGAGAGGTTCATCCTGACATCCCTCGTAGATTCTGCTGGGTTTGCATGGGCCCATGGTCGGAGCATGGAAATGCCTGGTACACTTGCAACCGGTTCGACGAGAAAGATAGCGTTGATGCTCGTGACACGCAATCCAAGAGCAGGGCATCTCTAGAGCGTTATCTCTTTGTGAGTTGCAAGTTCCTAGCTTATTATGCCACGCGATTGACGCTCTCTTTCAGTACTATAATCGCTACGCCAACCACGAGCAGTCGGCGAAGCTGTCTTTAGACCTTTATGCAAAGACGGAGAGGAAGATGGAGGAAATGCAAGTGACCTCTGAGCTCACCTGGATCGAGGTGCAGTTTGCGAAGAAGGCTGTCGACGAAGTCATCAAGTGTCGCAACACATTGCAGTGGACCTATGCGATGGCTTACTACTTGGTAAGGAATCGAGCTCCGAATTTATTTTTGCCTTTTTTGCTGACTGTTCCGGTTCTTACAGGAGAAAGGTATATACACGTTGTTCTAATTTTTGTTGTCAACTCACACGGGCGTTTCCAGGAAACGAGAAGGAGTTGTTCGAGGACAACCAACGGTGAGCCAGCTAATGGATTAGGCTTATTTGGTACTGACGTCAGCGCCAGTGACCTCGAGAGGGCCGTCGAGGACCTCTCTGAGCTGCTGGAGCTGCCGATAGAGTCGCAGGATATCCCGACCCTGCGCCAGAAGATTACAGACAAGACCGTAGGTCATATTGCCATGTCTGGGTTCCTATTGCTCAGCCGTTCTTTAGGTCTATGTACTGAAACGGAATGACATCGTGCTGGAGGACACCGCAAAGGGTAAGCGCGAAAAGTAAATGCGTCTAGCCCTAGCGCTCTAACAATAGACACAGGCTTCCAGGAGGGCCGCTGGATTTGGAACATCACCGTTTGAACGTTTTCATTCAAATCACTATATGCTTTCCGTCTCCTGCGTTCACATTCCCTTCGCTAGAGACTGTTTTACTTTACAACGCACATATGTATCAAAGAAATGACTGTTACACATTCGGTGCCCGAAATGAGGCTGGGCGCTGTCCGTGGCGGGAAGTGAACAAAATGGCCGAGCGCTTGTTCGCCCCGGCACCGCCTGGCAGTGCGCGTTAAAAAAGGATCAGGACCCCCATCACCGACGCATTGCCTTGCCGACCCCTTCAAGACTCCCCCGTCTCGTGCTGCCGACCGTCACTCCTTTCCCGCCCCCCATCTCGCGCCTGGTCATCGCTCTATAGACCCCCCTTCGACACCTTTCGCGAGAGCCCACCATGCTCTATCTCACTGCGGACAGATTCGCAGTCTGTGCGTTGCTTTTCTGCCGCTCGTCGCGTTGTAGTTGCTGACGTATTTTCCGTCCGCAGTCGTGCCCTTTGGCGTTATCGGGTAGGTTTTTCGTCCAGCTCTCGTAGCAGCATCGCACTCAACTCCCACACAGGTTTTACCGTTACCTCTGGTATCTCATTCGTGTTGCGGCCTCGTTTACCTACCGTCCGATTCCTGTGCCCGAGAACCCCACATACATCGCGTCTGAAGATGTTACGATCATTGTCCCCACTATCGACGCCGGCGAGGAGTTCAAGGAGGCCGCACACTCTTGGCTTGTCGGCAAGCCCAAGGAGATTTTGATTATCACCGAAGAACGCATGTTGGGTCCTCTGCAAGAACTCGCCGACTCGGTCGACCCTAGCCGTATTCGCGTCCTGACAGTTCCTTTTGCCAACAAACGCCTCCAAATGACCCACGGTATCCGAAATACTACGACCGATATCATTGTGTTCGCCGACGATGACGCCATCTGGCCACCAACTATGTTGCCGTCTATGCTTGCCTGCTTCGAGGACCAAAAGGTTGGCGGTGTCGGTACCTCCCAGCGCGTGCAGCCCGTCGGCAAGAAGATGACTGTTTGGGAAGTTCTCGCCGCTTTCCGTCTTACCATCCGCAACATTGAAATCTCGTCGTCGACCCACATCGATGGCGGTGTTCCCTGCCTGTCTGGCCGAACCGCCTCTTACCGCACCGTCATTCTCAAGGATCCTGAATTTTTGCACGGTTTTACCCACGATTTCTGGCTCGGCAAATATCAGCTTAACTCGGGCGATGACAAATTCCTTACCCGTTGGATGGTTAGCCATGGCTGGAACACGTACATCCAGTGCTGCAAGGAGGCCGAGCTGCTCAGTACCATGAAACCCAACTGGCGTTTCCTGTTGCAGGTCTTGCGCTGGACTCGTAACACTTGGCGCTCTGATTTGCGTTCGCTGTTCATGGAGCGCCACGTCTGGACATCGCACCCGTACTGTGCTTACACCATGGTTGACAAGCTGTTCAACCCGTTCACCCTCCTCGTCGGTCCGGTTCTCGTTATCAGGCTTTGCATCCAGAGTACCAAGGGCGCCCAGGCTGGCGGGTATCATCTTCCGTGGTGGTAAGTTGTTTATGAGCGCCCAGTGTTAATCAGCCGCTGATCGTCGGTATAGGAACATTCTTGCGAGCTATGCCGTGTGGCTGAGCGCGACCCGTACTGCCAAGCTGCTACCTCATCTCTGGCATCGTCCGCAAGACATCATCTACGTTCCGGCCTTTATCGCATTCGGCTACTACTTTGCCATTATGAAGCTTTACGCCCTGTGCACACTGCATGAGGTACGGTTTCAGTCACGGCTTTGTTCATCCCATCCTAATTTTTGATGATAGGTTGGCTGGGGTACTCGAGCTGGTATCGGTAGCGCTGGTGATGCTACCAAGGCGATGGAGGCTCAAAATGCCCAGGAAGCTGCTGCTGCTGCGGCAGGCGCAGGGGCTGATCGTGAAAAATTGATGCAGGGTGGCCCCCGCTACGATGCCGAGGCCGGTAACTACCAGCAAGGATACTCGCGTTAAAGATAGAGTGTTGGAACAATTGGATACGATTTTTACAGCTACAGTAGCATGGGGATTTTCTTTAGTTTAGTCATTTGCGTCACATTTTATCGAGCTTGTTGCCTGCCCCCAGTAGGCGCTGGACTCTTTTCTTTATCATATCCCGTCTCGTTCTGCTTTGCTGCATCTTTTTGGCATTGTAGCCCGTCTAGCCCAGTGATGTAGTGATTTTAATCATTATACCACTCATAACCGATTTCTGCCAGCGCCTATCAGACAACCGTTTTCCAACGCCGAGCCTTGCGGGCTTCAGGGGCACGCCGAATTGTTCATCTTGTCTAGCATCTTATCGCGTTGTATGCTCTCTGGGCTATTACAATTCTTGGCCGTCCAACGACACGTGCAAACCCAAGCTGGCAGCGTAGACGGACTTGCCAAATTCTACGGTGGCCGTGCTTGTTGCTCTTCGTCACAACTGAACAACCCAGTCTGTGCTCTGTAAAACTCGAGATATCTGGGATTGACTGTGTTAGAACATGAAGTTCCAGGCTGCTGGCGGCGTAATCGTAGTATTACAGTCACTTCGCAGACTCGCATGGCAGGACCAAACATCCCGGGCGATAGTAAGGAACCAGTTTTGACGCGTTTCTCGTGTATCCACTGATTCTTGTCACTTTTCAAGACAGTTCTTGTGGTAGCGAAGCTTTGCTTAGGAGTGTTCTATCGAACGTCGTCTCAAGTTGCTGCAGTATTCTCGCCGTTGGCTCAACTTTTGTTAACCGAGTTACTCAAACTGGCCATATCTTCTGCCTGGTGGACACAAGAGAGAAAATCTACAACCCCTGGAGAACGGTACATACAATTAGAGGATGGGGATCAACCGATTGCCAGTCCAATGCTAAGGCCAAGAGATGATGTGGAGGAGGTTCAAGCCGAGGCCTCAAAGCCCTTGACATCTTTGGTCCCGCCTCTTTCAGTCTTAGGGCCTCTCGTTGGGATCGCTATTCTCAACTGCGCGGTTGGATTCTCGGTGTGTCCACGTCTTGACCTACATGTCGTCACACTATTGACGTCAGGTTTCCTAGGGCGTTGAGGCTCAGCGGCTCACGGTACCAGGCGCTCTTCATATTTTTAGTCTTTTCACACCCATACTCTGTGCAAGCCTCCTGCATTTCTTGCTCAGAAGACAGTTTTCAACGCCTATATGGAATTCGCTGTTGCTTCAAGTACGTTCATGTATCGCCGGTGCAATCTTTAAGGCTCATAACAGATCAGCTAGCAGGGCTCACACTCATACAGGTTTGCCGGTTTGTTGCGCTTGGGTACGATAGCCGAACTAACGTCCTTATTATAGTGTGGTGTAGGGGTCAGTCCGGTCAAAGTGTCTAGTGCCACGGTTCTCATCAGCCGAGTTTACCTGCAATCGGTCCTGTTATCTTGGATAGACTATGTGGGTATACAATCGATACCAGGCATAGCTCTTTTTACTGAAATTTACAAAATCTCCCAAACAGACGTACAAGGCCACTGATTACCCCTTAAGTTTTCTCAACATGATTCTATGGGGTACATCAAGCGTTGTGTACATGGCAACATACGTATTCTTCAACTTCAGTAACCTGTTTTCCTTCAACTTCTCGGGGTTTACCTTGGCAGTTGCAGTAATTTCGGCTGTCGAAGTAACAGCCACAACATTCGTGCTTAAGTGTACGTACTACGTATTTTGTGCAGTACTATCGAAGCTCACTAAGTTATAGACTGCGATGCGGTGGCCGTCGGCGTCACAAGCTACTCGGTGTCGTGCATCCTCAGCTTGATTTCCGTGCTCCTTGGGTTCATGAACCATTCATTGGTCGTCGCTATAGGCCTCTGTGTCTCAATTTATGGGCTTGGGATGTTTGTTACGGAACAAGGCCTCATGTCAGAAGATGCGGGGCAAACGGAGGCCGTCCACGAAACCGACGTGAGTGAATAGTGTGCAACTTTCATTCGTGCTCACACGACGTAAATAGGAGCCTTCTGTGCGAAGTGCGATTGCTCTTGGTATAGTCGGGGTCGTAGCAGTTATTTCAACTATGGCAGTGTCCTCGCAGGCAGTGGGCAAAGGGCTCCAGAGCCCACAGCCAACTGCCTGGTTTGATTTTTCATCACTGCCGCCTCCTCAGTCAAAAGCGTGGTGCCCTAGGCGACCTTTGACAAAGCTTTCAGGGCGAAAATACAAACAAAGTGCCAGGACTTCGTCGGCATTCGATGACATTCTCCTGGTCGTGTTTTTCAGCCACCCACGATATGATATCAACTTGCCGTATCACCTGGAAATGTACCAAGATTATTTCCCGAACGTAAGTCCCCGCTCAACTGCATCTTCGTTTACTTAGGGGCTACAGATCGTTTACGTCGGCCCTCAAACCAGAGAAGACGAGGGCCACAAGGGGGTATACGATGTACTAGTTGATGGTTTCAAGTGAGTTAATAGAAAATCCTGATGCGATGGAATCTTATGTTCGTGGTTATAGGAGCGATGAAGATTTGAATGGGGACTGGTAGGCAAAATATTCCCTCAGACGATAAGAGCTCACTGTTACGTACAGGTACAAGATGGCTGGCCGAGTAGGTCGCCTCCTTCAAACTAAACAATTTGTATCTAACTTTGAGCGTAGATGGCACACCATATGCTTAATACTGCGATGAGAGAACACCCCTGCTACGATGGGTACCTCTGGGCGCCATTCGATACATTCTTAAACGTACCCCGCCTCATGCAATTTAGACAGGTATGGGTATATTCCACACTCTGTGACTTGATTTGTTGACAACTCGTCCAAGGACACTATTTGGTGGCATTCGCCCTTCGAAAATATTGTCACTTATGTCGACAATCCTGCGAATAAAAATGCTAGTCGTCATGCACCCCCGGGAAACATCCAACCCGGCTCCACAAAGGATCTGATTGCCAATTACAAACATTGGGGGAAAGGTGGGAGCTCTTAGCTTGTTTACAACCCGCATACTAAAGTTGCGCTCCGCGTAGACTGGTGGTGGGGGTAAGTTGAGACGCCTAATCAACAGGCACTTGCTCACAGACGCAATTCCAGCGAACCACACGTCGGCTTGAAAATATGCATGCCTGCCTTTCAAAAGGTTTCAGCCACTAAAAGATCGTCCCTAAGTAAACTCACAAATGGAGAGCCACGAATGATTGGCGGGTCGGCAGATACACTCTACCTGCCTGGTTACCTCCGAGAATCCTTCCTCGAGACTCTTGACCCTTTTCTGGACACGGACTGCTTTTTGGAGATCGCTGTGCCCACCGCCGTTCATCTTGCTAGGCCACCAAGCCAGAAGATTACGTTCATAGACCATGTGAGTAACGCTTACGTGGTTTGTGTTAAGACTGACCGAGACGTCACAGTGGTGGGTTTGGGAGGAGCCCCTGAATGCGACGTTCGTTCGTAACCAGTGGAACAAAGGGTACGAAGTAGATACTTTCCACAAGTACAAGTTTGGAGCCAAGGATGAGAACGGGCACTTTCGTGGCGATCCGACGCATATATCCGCCGTACGAGATTTACTGGCAGACTCGTTCCGGCGACAAGGGATGGCTTGATTGGCGCAAAGTTCTAAAAACGTTTTTGCTCTCGCTATCTTCATGGATGCTTATTATTCTAGACATTTTTTAGCCTATGGTCATAATGTAAAACTCGTTGTCACAAGGTTGGCAACCGATGCACTCGCAAAATGCGCATTTTCAAAGGGTTCTTGCCGTTTGCCCAAAGTTGCGAGTGCCTGTATGCGGGTGATACTAAACAATGAACGGACCGCAGCGGGCCGAAATATGCTTGGGTGGTTGGTGGTTGGCGGGCCAACATCTCAGTATGGGGTGGCTCACTTAAAACCCTAAAGGGGTGTAATAATAGTGTGGTAATATATTAGCCAATATCACAAGCATAACATTTTGCCGCACAACTCCAAATGCATAGCTAATTAACCTTCCCGGTTCCAGCGTGAGCTTGCACATATGCACCGACCAGAGAAGGATCCATGATCGTTGCACCAGCGACAGCAGACTAAATCAACACCAAAGTCGTTAACAGGTTTAGGTCGCTATGTCTCAGTGCACGTACCACGCCCTTGAAGTAGGGGAGAGTGCCAAGGTCGTTGCGGTCCAACGTTCCGGAAGAAAGGCTGCTTCGAGCCTTAGCTGCGAAACAAACAGCAGGCTAAACAGTAACTCACCAAGTATTGAGCACACAGTTGCGTCCAAGGTACGAGCTGCATTGAGCCGCGTGGGTGGAGTCCACAGCTGCGAACGCAACTCCCGAGGTACCACTAATCGCAGGTTGAGTAACCTACAAATTGAAGTAGGTTAGTAAGCCCTAGATACAACCGCACCAGGATGCCCGGGGCTTACCTGGTTGAAATAGTTGCCCTCCATCAAGGCTCTAGAGCCTACACCAGCATCCAGAGCATGGCCCGTGATGTCAACAAAGTAACTGGTGGTTGGTGAATTTCGGATGCAAAGAGGGAAACATGACAAAAACCAACTTGTTGTATATATGAACTGACTCTACCAGAGAGAATTGACTTTCAGCGGACAAATAGCAAATTGGTTGGGGGTACTCACGGGTATAAGAGCTCATTCCCCCTAGCTTGGGACCACGACCCCTGAAACACTCGCGCTTAGGACACCATTTCCAGAGCGTTGGTAATACTCACGAGGTTTTGTACATGCTACATGCGAGGCAGTATGAATACCAACCCGGTTGGGAAAGCAAAGTACTCACTAGTTGCGGGCAAAAGTAATAGAATCTTGGGCACCGGTAAACAGTGCAGTCCAATAGTGGCGGTCTAGTAGGCCAAATACAAGTCAGCGACTACATCCGTCGCCTTTTTTTCAGCCACATACCGTTGCAAGTAGCGCTAGGAGGAGTGAAGTAACTACGTTGATACTTTACGAAGAAAGAGTCGGCGGAAGACTTACGAGTATTGGCTAGTAACATACGATCAACACAGTTATTGGACCATTATACAACCAAAAGGGGATAACTAACCTGGAACCATCAAAAACGTTATCGGAAATAGTGACTGACTTGGCAGCTCCGTAGCCCTGGACAAAACCTCAGTCCTAAACACTTAAATGAGGTATACTCCCGACGTACGGTCACAACAAACTGGCGGCCAACGTTTTTGAACTGATAGCGCTGAATAAGTATACATAGCGGGAAGTAACGACGTTACTTGCATAGTTATGGTCGATCTGTTGAAGGGTGCAAGCCATTCGTCAGCGAAAGTACACTTGAGGGTAGAAAAGGCAACACACCCAAACCTTACTACCTCCATCAATACTAATGGCATCCCCGCCCCAAACGAATTGAGCATTAATATCAGAAATGCGAATGTTCTGGATGATAATGTTGCTTCCTCCTGCGATACGGAGACCCTTTCCCTTGCTAAACAGATGCTCAGGCCTGCTATTTGGTTGCTCAAGCGGACAGACTCACATAATACCAGCAGTTCCCTTACCCAACAAGGTCTTATTAGAGCCGACAAGGATGGCAGAAACACCTGCTTTCTTGTAGGTGACTGTCGTCTAGAGCGCCACATGTCACAGAAATATCTTTGGCCTTATCATCGCAATAAGCTCACCATCGCCGCATTAGGCTCGTAATGCTCGCACCACTCGTTCTATAATATGGGCGTCAATAATGCCTCAGTACCTTATAGCTCTAAGTACTCACAGCATCAATAGCGAACTGAGGGTTGGGGGAGCAGGCCCAAGGCTTGCAAGCCTTGGCAGTCACATTGCCCTACCCAGCTGTTAGCAATAGACTCCGAAGGCAAACAGCCTAGTACCTCAGTATCTGTAAAATCGTAGGTCCTGTCAAGCAAGATCACACGCGAACTACTGTCGCCAAGCCTGCAAAGACTTAGAACGACCGAATGAATGCCTGCAATTAGCAAAACGTACCAGCTGACGAGCTGCGCTGTTGATGAAGGAATGGCGGGGGTGGCGGACCCACCCCCGGTGGTACCAACCGCATAACCAAATGCAGTACCGACGGCAAGAGCGCCCTGCGAGAATAGAAGTGCCGAAATCAAAGAGGATAGCACTGCCGACATTGTTAAAGAACGTTTTGAAAATTGCGAAAGGAGAGTAAGAGGGTCGAAACAATAGTACTTTGTACGGGGCACACCTGCGATCAAGGCTCTTTTTATACTTGGCATGGCAAGGTTCGAAATGTAGCGCCACTTGGCAATTGTGATATTCGGATAGACTCTGCTAAGATATTAACGCGATAGAATTACTACCGGCAGTTGCTGGAAGCATTTGTGGAGGATGAAGCAAATTCCTTATGACAAGACTTGAGGCAATATCCTAGTGAAGGAAGCAATACGTCTGAGCGAAGCCAAGATAAAATTAGGAAGACTGTGCATATATACACACATTGGCCGATATACGGGGTGTTCCTGAGCACCTACACGTTATGCATGGTTATCTTCGATTCCGGTTGCTAGCCCGCCGGCTCTTGGCTTTCTTCCAGAGGCTATTGAAAAAAGAAGCAGCTCGGCAGACAACCCTCCCAAATTCAGGTGGTCGACTGGGCCGATCTCTAACCAGCCGCTGAGCGGTGTTCGAGGGTTCCGAGTTTGAGGAATGGAACCTAGCTATGGTACAACGTATTGTTCATAGTTATAATTCATGCTGGTGAAGAGCGACTGGGGCTTTCCACTAGCATCGTGGTTTTTGCTTGGGGTATTCCTGGTGTTGGTCAAGAGTCTGAGTCACGTGACCTACTTCTCTCAAACCCGTGACCGAGCCTGTTTCATCTCTTGGCAACTGTCTCTCGAATCGGCGAGAATGTCCGTGCCTGCAGGTTTCCGAATCACTTCACATTATGCTGCTTCCAGTAGCGAGAACGGCATAAACATAGTATCTCATGTCACTCACCTGGTAGATTCCTATTTTATCTGGGTCGGGGGCACGGTTGAAAAGCTCCACTCGAGTCCCACTATGCCGACCTCAACGAACAGCATACTTGCAGACGACGAGTTGAATCAACCAGCTTCAGTAGTAGATGCTAAAGCAGTCGAACTGTTTGTAGCTCAAGCGATGCAGAGTGGCCTGGTCGCAAAAGATTGGGCATGCGCAATGCCATCGAGGCAGGTGAGTGAAAAAATCAACCCATTCATGGATGGGAACTCGACAATGTTCCTAGTCTTCTGGTCAGACATTGGGGACTTCGATTTTTAGGTCCGGAGATTCAGATGAATCATTGGCTATCAGCCAACGGTTGGGTGCATATATAGACTTTTCATGGTCGACATCAGCCTTACCCTTTACGCAGCTCGACGCTTTCGAAAGCAGATTTTGCTGTCCCTCGACATCCCAGTGGGAGTCAAGTCATCTGGACAAACCTCGTTTTTTCTGCTGCAAGTTGAGAAGCACCTCCTGGAAATACTCAAATCTTTCAACACACCGTGACATTAACAATGCTGCCAGGCTCCCAGGTAACGCTTATTCAAGTGTTATATTTCACATTTGTCTGACAATTTGCTACGCCTCTCTACTTATCAATCGGGAAGATATCACTGATTCTCTGGTAGGTTTCGTCTGAGACCTTTTGCAACAGGTCTAACGCTTTAAGGTTCGATTGTACCTGGGACACCCGTGTAGCCCCAAGAATGATAGTTGACACCTTCCAATGAAAGTAATGATAAGTGATGTGCGAGGACAAACCGAAGGCAACTACTTACTCGTGGGTTCTTCATGACCCAAGCCAGAGATAGCGTCGCCAAGTCAGTCTGCAACTCGTTTGCCACCACTTCTAGCTTCTTGACCTTGGCGATGCGCTCTTTTCCTTCATCGGAGGACAAAAGCCCACGAAGGTGCGCAATCCACGGGTCGCTTTTGCTGGTCGCGTAACGCGAATCTCCGGGGATCTCGCCAGAGTTGTACTTTCCCGTCAAAAACCCGCCATCCAATGGCTAGAAGTGAATCACGTTAGAGTTGCAAGACCAGATTTTTCTGTTGACTTGCACTATATGTTGTCAGACCATAATTATAGCGTTCGTAGACGTGCTACACAAATGGTCGATAGTTTGCTCTTGACTACACATTAGTTATCCCACCTTGTATTCCTCCTCGACACGTTTGCGAGTGAAAGCGTTGTAGCATGGCTGTTCAGCTACGGGGGCTACCAACCCGTACTGGTCGGCAATGTGGTACGCTTCCTCGATCTGAGTGGCACTCCAACCGCTTGTCCCTGGAGTACCGATCAGACGGCACGAGCCTGGATAAGGAGGCCTTCGCACTCACCCCAGTAAAAAGCCTTTCCTTGATTAATGAGCCAGTTGAATGCCCTCACAATTTCCAGCATAGGGACATCTGGATCAGGGCAATGCGCGAACACTATTGAACCAAGTACCGGTTGAGTTGAAATTAACAGGCACCTCCTGAGCCTGAGAACACCGACCGATGTCAACTACACGGAGATCAGTACATGGACGAAGGGTAAATAAGTTGTGCTCTACCATAATCCATTTGCAGACGCTCTAAACTTTGGGTGAGGCCTTCGATCAAGTGCTTTCTGTACGCCTTCAGAAATCAAATGTTGGGTCTGATAGCTGACAGGACATACCTCGAGAGCCCACGATCGTTTGGCCCCTTTCTCCCGATGCCATTAAAAATCTTGGTGCTGATGATCAGGGATGTACGACGAAGTCCTAGCTCTCGGATTGCTCGACCCATTTCGATTTCGGAGCTTCCCATGCTGCCATAGTTCTCTGCGGTGTCGAAGCTACACCAAACCACCAAGCGTTCACAAAACCTGGCAGGTTGCGGGTAGAAAATCCACCTACAAGTTAATACCAGCATCGAACGCGGCCTTGACGATGCTGTTCACTTCGGATCCGTGGACACTCCCACCATAGCTCAACCAGCCGCCCAAAGAAAAGATCGGGACTCTAAGGCCAGAGTTTCCGAGGCGCTATTTCTTGAGGATTAGAGAACTTAGTATGCGTAAGAGGTAAAGACTGTCGCACCCGAAACAGCATATTCTTCGGGCTGACCGGATAGACTGATGAGGCTCCGCTTGTCTGTTCGGGCATGGAGAGACTCACTCGTATTCTACCTTGACCTCATAACTCATCTTGATGCACCAGAATTAGGATAATGGAGGGAATGAGAGAAGGCGCAAAACAGCTCGGCTTATATGCTGCATGACAAATTTGGGTTCTAACCATATGCATGGCTAGCTAATCAAACAATATATCTGGCAGGAATCGTTACCTTGTAGCAGAAAAACTAATCGAAGGCAAAGGCGTAATAAAACCTGATAGAGCTTAGCCTTCATTTTCACAATCGATTTTGCCCTCTATCTAACAATTTAAGCTTTGACAAACAAATCAGTGAACTTGTCGACAGGCATTTTAGAAAGCGCGGCTGCATCGGAGACCGTCTTGAGGATCCTAGAGTGAACATAAGTGTCAGCGAAGCGGACGTGAGTAGTGCTGGTTGTCATACAGTGACTGATGTCCCTCATCGAAGTGGGGGGCGATGTGCCTACGAATAGCGTTCAGCTCCGTTAAGGTCAACCCAGTGGTAATATTCACCTCTTGAACTTGGCAACCAACAGCGGTGTACCCTCTGTGCGCTGTAAAATGATTGGTTTTAGTCACAACGGCGATTAAACTGACACTATCACTTACCCTACGCTTGTGACCAACTGGGTACTCGACTTCAACTTCGTCCAGAACTGTGCCGTCGTTTAGCTCAACAAGCAACGCGTTCCCAATGGAACGTTTGTCTGGCGCATGATACTCTGCACTAAACCGCTTATCTTCAACGCAGAATGTCTTGGCACGAAGTGCATCAATGCGAGGATCAGCCGCAGCCTTGTCAGCGCTGACGGAGGAGAGTTATTATGACATTTCTGGGGCGATATTTTAAACACTTACTAGTCCTCAGTGGTAAGCCGGCCATAAATCAAGGGGAACGCAACCATGTAGCTGATGGCGTGGCTGGGATCAAAGTTAGCACACCGGGCACGATAACACCCAACGTAATCCCTTGTGGACGTACTCCCTATCAGCAAAGTTGTCAAGAGGTCCTTGTTTATCAATGATTCTGGGTGAAATTAAGCAGCTAGCACCAACCCCATCAAGGTTGAATACTCACCGAATGGCAGCCTCCTGGGTTCGAATACGCACACTCTTGATGTCATCGGACGTTTTTCCCATTTCCTTGAGCTTAGCATGGATAGTATGTGCAGCTTCGACGGCGGTCTGAGCGTGGAACTCGGCGGGGTACGAAATCTTGAACAGAACGTTCTCCATGATGTATGACCCATACTTCATTTGGAACTCAAACGGCTTGCCCTAAATATTGGTAAATTAGCATAAAACCTGCTTTAATATCTGGATATCTGGAGAGAAGGGGACGACTAACCTTGAACAAGACGTCGTAGAAGCCCCACGTTTTGGCGGTCAAGACAGAGGGAAGACCCATCTCCCCCTTTTTCACGAGGAGTGCGAGGTTGACAGCTCGAGAGCAGGCATCGCCAGCTGCCCAGGACTTGCGGGAACCGGTGTTAGGGGCATGGCGGTATGTTCGCAGAGATTGCCCATCGACCCAAGCTTGCGAGATAGCATCAATGGTTTGCTCACGCGTGAGACCCCTGCACGGAACTAGATCAAATAAGCGCCAAGGGAGCGGATTTAACGGTCTTACAGCATTTTGCTAACTACAGCCGTGGAAGCGACCTTGACGAGGACAACGTGGTCCAGCCCAACCCGGTTGAACGAGTTCAGGAGCGCAAGTTGTCCTTGAATCTCGTGAGCTTTAATCATGCCCTCTAGGATATCTTTGACGGTCAAAGGCTGCCCCTGTCGAGCAAGGTGGTCGGCGACGGCGAGAATAGCACCGAGGTTGTCGGATGGATGCCCCCCTGCAATCAAATGAGACTTCGTATGCCAGACGTGTGGGGAAACTGCGCACATTCAGCTGCGAGCCAGCAATCGTTGAAGTCTAACCACCGAATCATCGTTCCGATATTAAATGCGCCGCGGATTGGGTCGAGCTGGTAGTTGGTTCCAGGGACCTTGGTGCCTACAATACAGATTAATTTATCCGTGGTCACTGCGTCAGGAAACGCGACCAAACCCACCGTTCGGGACGGTCGTTCCTTCGACAACTGGCCCAAGGAGTCGCGCGCACTCCTTGAAACGTAAACCTTCGAGACCGCACCCAATGGTGTCGATTAAACACAGGCGTGCAGTCTCCCACGCGAGGTTAGAGGTAACCTCATAATCATGCACATAGTCCGCGATATCTGAGACTGCAGTGTTAACCCCAATTACTCGGTGGTTTTGTTCGACACGACGGACCTTTTACAACCTGGTCAGGTTCAGGGCGAACTGTACTTTCTCCAAATCCATGGGACATCCTGGAAGCAAATTGAGCGGATGGTCGGACTGAGGCAGACACTCGGGTTGCGGATGCGCGTAGTGCGTGCGTGAGGGTTGGAGCGCGGGCTGCAGAAAGGGTTGAAAAGGACGAGGTTGAAGCCCGAAGGGTGTTCCGAACGCTGAGTTTGGCGCGTGCAGCAAGCATGGTCCTAAAGATATGGCGGTTCCTCGCGAGGAGATAATAAAGTCAAAGCGTGTGGGGTCTTTACGTGTTTTCAATCGGCAAGTATAGCTCCGGCCGATCCGAGACAGCTCTCATGACCGCTTTTAATTTCATATATCTCATCATCAAGTTGTATAGAATCTCTACAAGTCACTTAAAGCAAGCCATTGGTCTCCAGGAGCAGTATGATACCTAAGCAGATTTCGGTTAGATTACAACAGCCCACGAGGATACGTCTGTACATACTATGAACAATCTCCGGAATTGTCTGAGTGGTGACATCCACAACAATGTCAGCATCGGTAGGCTCCTCATACGGGTCATCTGTTTCTTTACTGAGCACCTATTAAGTAAAGGCGAACAGGAAACCCACCAATCCCGGTGAAGTTCTTAATCTCGCCGGCCCTTGCACGCTTATAAACACCCTCACGGTCGGTTACTTCACAGTGTGCGAGCGGTGTCGCGACATGGACAAGGAAGAAATTGCCCCCGGCACCGCCGGTGCTAACGACATGATCGCGAGCGGCTTTCCGGGAATGGTGATAAGGGGCGATCGGAGCAGCGATTACAGCCGCGCCAGCACGCGAGAGCTCGGCCGAAACAAACGCAATACGCTGGATGTTCTTGTGACGATCATCAGGGGTGAATGTAAGCTCTATAATTACTTTGCGATCAGTAGTGCATATAAGCAAGGTTGGAAAGTTGCACACCCGAGGATAGCTCAGCACGAACAGTTTCGCCCAGTAGCAGGGAAACACTCCTCCCGCCTTGCTGGTTCAGCGTCACCTGCAATGCTCGCGCGATACTAGTGCGGCCAGAGTTGTGCAGTCCAGTCAAAAACACTAAACATCTTGTTACAACCTACTACCCTCACGACGATCAGGAGCACTCACAGACGAAGCCCTGTTTGGTTCGAGGAGGATACGACTCGCGCAAAGTCTTTACAACCGAATCGTAGCTAAACCAGTCGGGGATCGGCTTGAGGATCAACCGGTCAGCCTGCGGGGGTGGCCTTAAATCAACATAGACTCACTGCACCGGTCCTCAAGCGCTTTCGCAGTTCGGTGCCGCTAATATCAAGCGTCTGGACACCCTTGGGAACTAACTCCAAATCAGTCAAGCCTAACATCAACAACTATCGGAAAGGTGAGCTTACCTTCATCCACGGGCATATACTCATCGGAGGATGGAAGATAGGTCATCATCTGGAAAGGAACCATCTCGATGTTAAGCTCCGCCTTGTATTTTGTCACAAGTTCTTGTGCGTCGTATGGTCCGTAGAAGTCGACACCTTTGGAGTTCTTGCCTGGCCCAGCGTGATCACGACCCACAATAAAGTGAGTAGCACCAAAGTTCTTGCGAATAATGGAGTGCCAAACCGCCTCGCGAGGTCCAGCCATGCGCATCGCCAGAGGGAGCAACGCCAGAGTTGCCATGCCGTTCGGGTATTTAGGCATGAGAGCTTGGTAAACCCGCACGCGGGTGTAATGGTCCACGTCGCCAGGCTTGGTGAGACCAACGACGGGGTGGATAAGAACGTTGGCTTGCCGTTGCCGGGCTGCCCGTACGGTGAGCTCACGGTGAGCTCTGTGCATCGGGTTGCGCGTTTGGAACGCCACAACTTTCCGCCACGCGAGTTTCTTGAAATGGGCCCGGAGTTCTGTTGGAGTGTCTGCACGCAATCAATTTAGCATAGAGGATTTCCACCCGAGTTGTACTCACATCGCAGAGCGACGTAATCAAAGTAAGTGGGAGGTTGGATCGCCTGGACCTTCCCGCCAACATAAAATTCCTTCACCTTGGCCTTGAGATAGGCGACTGCAGGGTGCTCTGGATCCGCACCGAAAACTTTCTCCGCTTCCAGATCCTTGTTAGGAGTGTACAGATCCTCGACCGTCAGAATTGCCAGAGCGTTGTCATCTCGCGGGTCACGTAGTGCAATTCGAGCACCAGGCTTGATCCCAAGCCGTTCCACGTCTATTTTAGATACGTCAAGGTTCACCGGTATGGGAAATAGAGCACCAGACTTTAGGCGTAATGTCTCGACAACCCTATAATAAACATCAGTCGCGACATGCCCGCTGGTTTTGTCCAACGTACAATTTGTAGTCCGCCTCATTAAGGAATCCCTCCAATGGGCTAAACCCCCCGTTCATGATCAGCTCAAGATCGCAAAGTTGTCGCTAGAGCACGAAAGATGTTAAGCGTCGCTTAAATGACCTGCGAGGAGACACACCTCCGTCAAAACAATACCTGGCAGTTTATCGGCCTCAGCCAGCAACTCTTTCTGCTGGGGAGCATCTCGCAGATAAAGATCCTAATCGTCTCGTATGTAAGAAATTAGATGATGAGTAATATTGCTCTTACCTTGAGAATACCGCCATGAGGAGTGTTAGCCATGCTGAGTATTAAAACTAGCCCTGGAGAGAGGGGTTGATGTGTGGGGGGTGTCGGAAACAGATCTCCGAACCCAATGCCTATATAGTCAATGGGTTCGAAAAATTCATCTTGATGGTATGGCGTGCTCAGTGTAATCGAGCGACTTGGCCCGAATTCCGAATTACTGAGGGGCTGACGGCCACGTCAAGGACCACCAAGTCACCGATGCCTACCCTAAACACTAAGCGCCAATGAGCCACCCCTAAACTAATATCCCAACGCACTATATAAAAGGAGTTTACTAAAGTAAACGGCTGTCTGGTTTCGACCACCACCCAAGGCTACTCTCCTCCCTCCACGTCTCCATGCACTCTGAGCTTAACGACCCAGGCATTGACCGCTCGATCGCCACCGATGATTTAGCCACTTCACGTCTTAAAACGCAACAACCTGCCGAGCCAGCGTCGCCATATGGGCTTCAGGATGTCGCGTCCCCACCTCATGCCGACGCGTCGGTCGAGTCGCTGCCCCTATCTGACCTTTCGAATTCGCCTTCTCCTCCAGGAGGCAGAAGGTTATCCCTATTATCTGATACCTCGGCTAACATGCCTGGTCCATTGACGCCGACCAAACGGTTGTATGATGACATCATGGTTAATGACGCCTCTAACCCCCCACGTGCGTGTATATTATCTCAATATAGCGTAGAATAACAATGCTGATATATATTTTGGCCTTACAGTCGACTATAAGCGCATACATCCGACCCCGTATCCCAAACCCCGGCTTCCCGCCCGGCTGACGCCACACCCCCAAGCACGAGTAGTATCCCTTCCGGAGTGGTCCCGAAATCGTAATCCTTTCCTTGAATCATTGCGTAACCCAAGATCTGTCTCGTCTCCAGTCCGCCTAAGACCTGCTCCTCTTTCGCCTATATATCATGAGGCTGACGAGGAAGTGGAAAGCAGCTTTGAGGTATCCGAACATTCCTCTGGATCTCTCATGCCGCCTCCTCGCTTTCCGGTACTAGCAGACAACCGCGAACCCTCTCGGTCCTATCAATCGAACTCGTCTTACATTTCTAACGAGTATTTGTACGCGGTCCCACACGGCCTTTTCTTCACCCCACCTTCCTCTCAATCCCTCGTTCTTTCCCCTCTTACAACCGGACCTGGTCGCCCACTTCCTATGGATCGCTCTACCGTGGTTTCACAGGAAGGTGGGCTTCCCACGGACCAGAATTCGGAGGACGAAGTGTCGTCGATGCTTCAGCATATGGGTATTGATGTGTCAAGTCAGCCAAACCGTTCGTCAGTTGCCGCGAGTACTACATCTCGGGTCTCCTCTCCAGAATCTGTAGTGAGTTGTAGCTATTCCCTCGGGTGTGGTTTTGAATGCGAACTCAAATACCAACCGTTGATAGATGTTTCTCTCCTCTATGGCGAAAATTCCACGCACATTCCTTGGAGTACGGCGCACACTTGGCGATCCGACTCTTCCCACTGGCGCCATCACCCATGAGCCGGAGATTTATTCTTGTGCTGACGACAACGACGACGACGAATACGCGGACTGCTGTTTTCTCCCCGAAAAATCCGGATTGGCAGAGTTGGGACCAGAGAAACCTTTCCCAACACGTACTTCGTCCTGTTCGAGCCTAGATCATCCCCAGAATACTCACTCGGCCGTTGAACCAACGCCTGATCAAGGTACGCTGAATACATGTGTTCCCTTGGCACCCGACCGTCTACCCAATGCCCTAGACTGGATCCTGTTCGACGAGCCTCCTAAACCGATCCCCGCGCTACATGGACCACCCAGCCTTCCATATGCTCGGTGCCCTTCGTAAGTGGCCCACAATGATACCTAAACTGTTGCAACGGCTATAGTACTCATTCGCTGTTTCAGAGGCGCGGAAGGGGTTGTCCTCGATAACTCGCAACTAGTCGACGGTTTAGTTTGGGGTCTTTCGGAAGTAGGAGCTCCTCGGGCAACTCCTCTGCCAAAACCTCAAGGGCTTCGAAACATTGGAGCCGAGCATCAGTTTCGTTCGTCCGATGCAAACATGACACAACCCAGGACCCCAAGTACCAATTCAACCGTCATTCTTCGGTCTCAGGTTCGTCTGATTCGCCCGGGTTTACTCTTTCAAGAGCTAATTTTCCTTAGAACCGCCCGAGCCGTGACAAACGCGAGACGTCTCCGACTATCCTTTCGACTGACTTGGACCGCACGTCTTCAATCGCCCATTCCGACCCCAAGGGGAAACATGTTAGGTTTTTGGACATCCAGGCTGACTACGTTGCTACCCAAGCTATGGCTGAAGAGGCACCGACTATCGGACCTCAGTTCCGGAATGGCATGACCGGGAAGGGGGTTGGTGCGGCTAGTGCACCAAGACCTATGACAGAGAGCCTTGCTTTGATTTTACAGGAGCAGGTTGAGAGGGCTCGTATGGGCGAGGTGAGAGTCTTTTGAGTAGCCCACAGCGACATTAAGGCTGACGACTGCCCCTATAGCTTCGGGTACTCGGGCGTGCTAAAGCGCCGACGCGACAGGAGACCTTGGACCAGCTCCGCCGATTTGGCGTACCCTTCCGGCCACATATTGCCTTTAACCCCGTGGTCCCCGAGTCCCACCTGCCTAGCGCTCGCTTTCAGTTCGTCAAAAAGTCAGGATCGTTGGCAGACTTACTTGCCGCTCAACGCCGATCACCGCTCAACCAGGAGCACCTCTCCACTCGTTATGGAACGAACGCCCCCCAGCCCCTACCTCACCCCGCTGTTTCGAGTACTCAACGCCCGGGACTGTCCCGCGTGGAGCCGCGGCTGACGAACGCCAGGTCAGACTCCCTATCAAACGTTAAATCTATCCCACTCCTCAAATTGCGCGAGCGCCAATACGCGGAATCTCAGTCCGGGGGCACACAAAGCGGACTGGACAAACAGGCTTCTGGCGGCCACACCCGCAGTTCACGCGAGGGAGATGCCCCCAACTTGAAGCAAGACTTGCCTGAGCCTCGTGGTTCGTCTTTGAGATCAAAGCAGTCAACTTGTACGAACGAGGATCCCCGCCCTTCCGCCGCAGCCGACCAAGCAGGGTTGTCGGGCCCATCTGAGCGTTCTCCCAACCGTCGTCGGCCGCGCAAGAGTGGAAAGCGTGCTCAGCCTGGTAATTCAACTCAGTCGGGATCGCCTCAAAAGGAAAATGATCGAGCTCACAAGGAGTCCGATGCTGCCCCCCGCCAGCCAACGTCGCGCCAGGCCGGGAGAAAGAGGGGTGCCCAGCGAAACCGTTCGGATAGTTTTCCTCAGAATGCCCCTCATGGTAGTGGGTGACCATATGGGTAGAAGTGTTATCCTTAAGCTTCGTTCCTGGGATGGACCACACGTTTCGTCTGGTGACTCAAATGTACTTCTATAAGCATGAATGCAAGGCCATGCCCACGGAAATAAATTCATGGGATCGGTGCCGAATTCAAACAAACTGTTATCTGCCGTGGGCTGCCTATATGCGCTTCAGCGGCTTTTGTCACGTACGCTCCACACGAAGACCATCGTGGGTCGTCGGAGTTGTTGCGCCCACATGGGATTCGCGTGTCAGGAGGTTTTAAGGACGGGGGCTTGGGAAAGGCGTTCCACATCCCCTGTCTGCCCCATAACCAGCATGCAGATGTACGTAAATTTGACCCAAACGCCTTTCGAAGTGGCTCAATCTGCCTGGTCGAATGCCCTACAATCGTATCCAAACGGATCAATCGAGCTATTTGGAACCCTTGGTGTTCAACTCCTGTTCTTTTATGTTCCTGTGCTTGCATTCTCGGCCCTTTCGGTATTCGTTCCTAAGTTTGCATACCGTCACCAACTTCAGCCTCGAGAGAAACCCCCTAGTCGTGAGGACGTCTTGAAATGCTTCCGCGTAGTGGTTGCGAACCAGGCGATGGCTACGGCACTGCACGTCGTTTTACTATGGGCATCTCCCAGAGGGTCGGAATATCGATTTGACGAGAAATTACCATCCCTCCAAGAGGTTGCGAGGGACGTCGTCGCCTGTATGCTGATGCGAGAGGCAAGCCTCACGAAAATCTACCTCACGAACCTAACACTTATTAGCCCTGCAGGTTTCATTCTACTACGCTCATCGTATACTCCACAGCCGTCTCTTCTACGTGCGCATACATAAACTCCATCATCAGTTCACTGCGCCTTTTGCCCTGGCAGCACAATATGCGCATCCAATCGAACATCTGGTTGCAAACGTGATCCCGATCAGTCTCCCTCCTCAGATTATTCGCAGTCATATCCTTGTGTTCTGGGTGTTTATGGCGATCGAGTTGCTGGAAACGACCGTTGTGCATAGCGGCTTCGATTTCTTGCACAGGGCGGCCAGGTCCCATGATTTACACCACCAGAAGTTTACAGGAAATTTTGGGACAATTGGATTGTTGGATTGGGTGCATGGTACTCGGCTATGATGATATATGGAAGGGGTTTCGTAGGCCTTGATGTATAACGAACCAAATTAATTACATGTCTGGCTATCAGATGGAGAGGGACGTGATGTACAACCCAGGTTTGTTATCGCTTCGGTTGGGTCTGCGAAGTATTGCTGCCTTGAAATATAACAATTAATTTGTAGTGTGACATTGCTTGACCCACTTGCCTTTGGTGCACTATCGGCCGAAGCTGCATACGCAATGGCAAAGCTAGCGGTAGTAAAACCACACCATAGCCGAGCTACAGGATATTGTATCATATCATAGTTCCGTATAGTAGACTCCGACAACTTACGCTTTAGGGGTCCATCATCTTGACGCTCAGCCAGAATCAAAATAACGCCAGCATTCGCATGCTCGCTCCCACGTTCGGCGCACAACGCTGCCGGAAAAAACCTATTCGACAACATTTTGGAATGAAGAGAGAATTGCATACCTTTGAACTTAACCAAAGCGCGTTCTATTTCTTCATGCGTATCGCAACCAGGTCGACGGGCTGCATCAGCAAGCTCTTTAGCTAAGAATGCTCTCATTATCATTTCACCAGCACCTAAATTTACGACATTATATCAGAATAAAGGTGAATGTCTACACTATTAGCAACTGACCGGAGATACTACATGCCACCGCGTTGAGATCTCCACGAGCGCCGCTCGCCCAGCAGCCCGCCCCAAATGTTCCTGCCTACTCCAATTAAAACCCGGCCCTATAATAATAAAGAAAGTTTGTGCAGACCTCTCCTATCCGCCCAGAACGTTTGAGAAGTATTCCTCCGCTGTGAATGTAGGTAACTTCCACGCTGGGGGTTAGAGGGGAAGGTAAGACAGACCTTGAAACCCCGGCCGACACATCCCCGTCAACGGTGCAAGCAACTGCTCCAACCGTATCTTGGGTTGTGGTGCTGCTGAGTAATCTTTCGGTTGTGGTTGCTTGGCGTTCAATAACTGCTTTCCACCGTTTCCATTCGGACAACGCTTTAGATGTGATCATCGTGGATTGGTCCACTGGGGCTGATGATAGGGAGGATTGCCTCCCCGCGAGAACCCTGTTTAAATCGGCTAAATGTTACTGTGTGGTCGTATGTATGCCCACGTTGCTCACATAGGGGGTATACGGCCATGAGCGTCAGTGATCTGCGACTCTACTAGTATACTATACGCAGAGGCAATAGGGTTTTTGATACCTGAGGTATTAATATGAATGCCTGGGTGAAACGAACTATAAGCCGACTCGCCATTTATTGCACCTACAGCCCCAAAATCCTCGGCCGCGTTCATGATTGAGGCATCACACTCAACATCCCCATTTATCGTAAGGTTCGAGCCAGTGCCTACACATACGTGAGTGTATTTCGGGAAGCCATATTTCATAGAGTACCAGCGTTGAAGCATGGGTCATCCTCCAATACAATAATCGAGTCCTGGACCGCAAGGCAAACATCTTGCTTATTTGTAAAAGTATTCTGTGCACAGAGGCATGCTCTGGGAAAGGGCCAAACAGTTACTAGGGTTGAAGCACTGGAATGAAGTATGACTAGGGGAGGTAAACGGGTAGCCACAGGTAGCTTGTTAACTCCTGTAACTCGTAATCATCCAACCTGAAATTTGACGAGTAGGTTTAGAGCTGAACTGGGGAGCGTACAAGTCGAACCCGAGACTATGTTCTCCAGTGGGAGAACGAGACATCCAGCTACCCGGTCTACGTACTCCTTTAACCCTTTCTTTATTTGAGCCTCCGAATCCTTATTAAGCGAGTGGTTACCAGCGCCCCCATGAACAGCAACAATCAGCTACAGACCAAAACGTATCAGAATTGAAGTAACCCCTTGAATAGATGCCAATTGCCATAGTGCTGATTCCACACAGTTACCTGATGTGGTTGAAAGATTCAAGACTTGAAGTTGCCAGATCAGCCACGTGACCTAAATCATATCCTTAACTTTCTCACTTCTGGACTTGATGCAGGCGGCGCGACTGGCTCATCGGTTATGGCCTCTTAGTCGGCGATCTTACGCTACTAGCTCCACCACTCCATTTGTGCCGCCCTCATCTCTTCCCGCCAACTTTGAGGCAGTTGCTAAATCTAGATATCCTCCTCCTGCCTCTTCCAACTTCTTTACTGGCCGACACGAGTATAACGACTCAATTTCACAGCTCCAGGATGCACTAAATCTGGCTAAAAGGCAGCTTGCTGCTGCAAATTTCTTGCCCCTCCCCCAAGGGTTACGGAACTCTCTCCCTATTGGTCGTACTGCCTGGAAAAATCAAGAGGGGATTGCTCTGGCTGTGGGTTCTCGCCTGAAGACCTCTCAGTACAGACGCGTACTGAGCTTGCTTGGGTCGCTTAATGCCCTTCGCTCGCTTGCAGAGGTCGGTAATCATCGAGAAGTAATAAATGGCCTCGCACAAGTGCTCAAACGGTACGAACGTATCGATAAGGACGAGCTCCTAGCAATGCAAAAGAAGCCCGTCAAGTTTGATAGTTTTGGGCGCAGCTACACACTAGGAAAGCGCAAGGAGAGTGCAGCACGTGTCTGGGTTATCCCGACCCGGCCGACGGCAGTAGCTGCCCCAGAATCGACGACGGAGAAAGAGGTGTCGAGGGAGCTTTTCCTCACCCCGAGGACGGCAGACGTCCCTGTTACCGAGATCTTGGTCAATAATGTGCCATTCGGGCAGTATTTTAAACTACCTCGCGACCGGGAGAAGGCGACTCGACCACTGCAGGTTACTGGGCTTTTGGGAGCGTATAATGTGTTTACACTCGTACGTGGTGGTGGTGTGTCTGGTCAAGCCGGCGCGGTTGCACATGGTATCGCCAAAGCTTTGGCTGCTCACGCTCCCCATGTCAAACCAATTCTGGTGAAAGGTGAGGATCGTGTGATTATTGGGCTCTATGAAGAAAATGTTTATTGTATATCAGACGACGGTCTCAGACGAGATCCACGCATGGTTGAGAGGAAAAAGACAGGCCTCGCCAAGGCTCGCAAGCGGGTATGTAATTGTGGCCGAAGGAATATCGTTTGTGTATGCTAATCTCGGTTGTTATTCCTCTCCTCTAGTATGCTTGGGTCAAACGTTAAGCAGTATGGGTACTTTGCGCATATAGCTATCAGAATTCCATCAATTATATTATATTGTATCTCATGCCTTGGTACAATCGCCTTTTTGAGCCTTCAACTTTGCGTGCTGTGCGTAAGCGCCCGTGCGTCCTGAATTTCCAACTGACCCCAATGATCACTGTGTCTGGTTGCAACAACCTTGAGGCTGTGTACCCAAACCTCGCATGCTAGCCACCAGCCATATCAACGAAACCAATCAATCGGGGATTTGCTAGAGGAATTCACGGGATATTTGCTCCGCTATCTATCCGTTGTAGGGATTAGCACGAATATTGCAGCTCACCATGTCCGACTTCACGCAAGCCCTTTCTGTCTGGAAAGGCGAGTTGATATGTAGGTTATCACCTTCAGTACCTATGAACTAAATATCATCCATATAGAGATTGATCTGTCCGAGCTTCAAAAGAAACTAGACACACAGGGCCTGGAGCTAGTGGAGAACCAGAAGGAGAGTGTAGTTGGCCGCAAAGGCCTTGCCGACAAAACAAAAGGTATACTTCCTTGCTATCATCCTGAAATATACTCAACATCTGCTATCACAGAGTTTAAAAAACTTCCAGAAGAGGAGAAACCTGAGGCATTCAAGGGGTTGCTCAAGGGTATGTGATTATCTCTTGTATAACGTCAATTTATCGACACTAGAAACATTCTCTTCCAGCATACCAGAATGAGATCGACACTCTGACCAAGCGTTGTAAGGCCTCTGACAATGCGTTTCTGGGAGTGTACAAGCTCCTCGCAGAAGCACCTGACCCACACCCTCTACTAAACTCTGTTGTGGTGAGGCTCTGCCTGCTCTGTCTACGTAGCGCTTGGAGGTGTGTTGATGTGCTTTGTAGGATATGATGGTTAAAGTATCTGAGGCACGGGACAAAGAAGCGGAGCTTCAAGCACTGAAAGAGGACAACGCAGGGCTGAAGCGTCAGGTAGCTGAGTTGGGAGATGCAAAGAAGAAGGTTGATGCTTTGGAGGAAAAGGTATGTGCTTGCTTGAGCTAGGGCTTCTATCCAGTGTCTTGATGCTCGCCGTTCGGGTATGTTAAGATGGATGGCGTGATCCAATCTCGAGTCTCCCAGAAGGAAAATGAGCTTAATGCAACATACGACGAGAAGATGCGGAACTATGAGGAGAGGTAAGCATCAATTGGGCTATCGTTGGGGTATCGCTAATCAGACGTAACAAGAGAGCAAGATCTGCAACGCCAGCTGACACTCACCCAGAGTCAACTTCGGGATCTACGCGCATCTCATGATACGAGTCAGGCCAGGTTGTTGGATCATTCTCAAAGACAGGGTTTGTTGCACGCTAGCCCGGCGCCAGAAAGCTTGTCCTGATTTGCTGCCCATAGAGCAAGAGGTTGAGGCGAAGCTTGCGGAAATGGACTTGATCGTTGCAGACCTTGAACGAGCAAATAGTCGCGTTGCAGCCGTAGAACGTCGAAACGTACGTTTTATACTCGTTTTTGGGAGATCCACACCAATTTCTGGTACTTACTCAGGAAATCCTTCGTGCGGAAATCGAAACTCTCCGAACAGGAAGTGATTCCGTTCAACGGTTGGTGATATCCGTTTTCATTGCTACCGGTCAAGGCTGATTATTCTTGTAGTACCCAGTCTCTTGAGAGTCAGCTCAGCGAATCCGACGCTGAGGCGCAGCGTCTTCGAGTCGCGTACGAGGAGCTCAAACGGGCTACTTCTGAATCAGTCAGTGTCTCCGAGAAGAAGTTATCTGAGGCGGAGAAAGAGGCTGGTACCAGGGTGAGTTCATACGCACTGTTAGTATGACGAATGACTCCTAGATGATGTGTATAGGCAGCTGAGATTGAAGGCCTGAGAACTCGTATAAAGCAATACGCGGATTACGACGAGATCAAGCGAGAACTCGGTATCATGAAGGTGCGGCCCAGATGTTACCGCTAGCACAACTTCGTCTTTGACATGACCACCTAGTTTGTTGAGTTTGGGCAGGACGACGACGAGGCGCCCATGCCAGATCCAAACGCGGACAAAGCAAACCTGCAGCGAGGCCAATCACTCGAAGGTCTACTGATGGTCAAAAATCGCAAGCTACTTGAAGAACTTACGAAGATTAGGGTACGGACCTTCGGTGTTGTGGGTTATAATTATTGAGCTTTGCTCCCGACCTATAGGTACTGCACTCCGAGCTAGAGGCTTCGCTGCAAGCCGTCTCCGAAGAAGTCGTACACACAAGAGCGGAGCTTGATAAACAAACCTCTCTGAACGAGAAACTCGAGAACGACCTGCTTCACATCAACCAGAATGGTGCCACCGAAAGGAGCGAATCTACTCTTGCCCCACAAGACGGTTTGGCTGGGTTAAAATTGGGGCAAAAAGCCACTGTGAGTATGGTGTTGCCTCAGTTAGGCTGCACTTGCCAACCAGCCGAGCAGGATATAGAACGCTCTGCCACCCCACAACCTGACAATTCTATATTACCTATCGTTACCAGCCAGAGAGACCGTTTCAGGCAACGGAATGCCGAGCTTGAGGAGGTGGGTGCGCGCGAACGCACTTGCGGCTTTTGCTAACGAATCCACGTTTTCCACAGGAACTGCGAAAGCAATTCGAGAGCATATCAGAACTTCGAGGCGAAGTTAAAAGTCTACAATCAGACAACATGAAGTTATATGAGAAAGTGCGGTACATGCAAAGCTACCGAGACGAGGGTAGCGCGAGCTGGTCAAGTCTTGCGGTGCCTCAGGCATCCAGTGACTTGGGCAAATACCGGACGATGTACGAAGACTCGCTCAACCCCTTCCAGGCGTTCCGTGGACAAGTGAGGCTGGTTGTTTAGTTCATGGGTTACATAGTACTTAGCGTGGCCTTGGTTTACAGGAAGCCGCACGGGCGGTTCAAGACTTGAACGTAATCGAGCGGAGTGTGCTAGTAATCACCCGGCAAGTTCTTGGTAATAGGCGAGCGCGAACCGCGTTCATTGGTTATGCTTTCTTTTTGCACGGACTAGTACTCTATATAACTTATCAATGCGCTGGTTCCTCACAAAGTTCTGTGCGTGTACCAGCGGGGAATGTAGCTATCTAGCATTGATTGACTTATATCATCTCATCTGTCGCTTTTCTTTTTATATGTCGGGTTAGAGTGTAATAAGGATACATGTAGAATACCTGGAACGACCGGGGGGCAGAAGCCGAGCGAGCTTCATGGTAGATTAACGAGATGTATCTCGCGATTTGTACATGGCAAGTGCTTTGTTTACAGCATCTAGCGTAGGCATAAAAGCCTACCAGGATTGGTGAGCTCCCCATAGTCACACTTGAAACAGGATATAAGACTACCCACATCACGCACGAGTTGGGGGTCATGGCCCTGGTTACGGGCAGCGGTCATCATGGGCGCAATCTTACTGTGCGTGTTGGATAGATAAGAAATCATTTTTGCGGCCCGTTCTTGGCTTGAGTCCTTGTTCTCGTATGTCGCTGCCCAGAATTGGCGTAAAAACTCTGATGTAGCAGCTTGAAGGTTGGCCATCGCTTGAACAAGGTCATCGGGTAGGTTATCTGGATTTTCTGTGAGAACGGAACGATATCAGAATCAAGTCGACGTACTTTTCCGCGATTTGACATTTACCCGTTCAGCTACGTTTTGTGATAGAGACGTGAACGCGTCTTCAACTTGCTTCTTTCCCGCCGTTAGCTACGCAACTTTTAGTGGGCTACCGGGGAAGCGCGCCTTCGTACACGAACCTTACTCAGCTGACCCTGCCATGGTCGCAAAGAATTGGCAAGTGCGAGAACGTCCGCAGGCTACATTATATGTCAATGGCTGCGAATACCTTGTACCCAATGAGAAAACGGGTCTCTCACCTCGGCTTGCCGCCCGAAAGCTGCTCCATCCTCTTGTGAGGCACGATTATCTAATATTTGACGCCCACTTTGTAGGCCGAGCTCGATTCCATCGTCGCCCCGAGGTCCACGTAGGTCTTCCATGTCGAGTTGAGCAAAATACTCGTCGTCCTGGGTCAAGGTAAGCTAAGAGCCGGGCATGTGTTGCAGGGAGAAACTAACAACAGGTTCGGTGCGCTGTCGTTTGGCTGAGGGTTGACTACCAGAAAACAGGCGTTTAGATAGATTCGTACACACGACACTGATGACTCACAGGCCAGCATCAAGTACGTTAGTTGAATGCTCGTTGAACTTGCGAATAAGAGGAAGACTCGAACGGAGGCCGCCAGCTTTCATAGTAAAATCTCTCGCGTTCCCCGTCTACAAGCGGAACGTTGAGATTTATTTCCCGGGCACAAAGGCTAAAACGGCACCTCTTCGTGGTCCTCGCTTGTAGCATAGAGGTTTATAAGAAGACTGGACGCCGGGGCGCGTTGATGTAGAGGTTCGTCGCCTAGAGTTGCGAACGTTTCGAATTGTTCCCTCTCGATCCTTGGCTGCACTCACCATCGTCTTCTTTTTGGAGATATTTGTCGAATATCGGATCATCTTTGGTAGTATGTTGGGCAGCGGCAGAGCGCGATGATGCTCGATTACGATCAAATAGCTTTGATGAAAGGTACCGCGTCCAAAACTCGGCCGGCGAGAGCTATTCAGTAAAACCAATCAACATCAGGGCCTTGAGCAGAGAAAGCCCGTGAGACATATACCGGATCAGGCACGTTTTCGTCGTACGCACGCTTCACGACGGGGAACTCTATGAATATCTGTTGAGCGCGTTCAGGCGTAATAGTGATTTTTATGTCGCCTCGTTCGTTTGTGGTCGTGGCTCGAAGCTCCAGCATCTGGGTTGGACGGCCTTTGCGCTGTCGCTCAATGGACTCCTCGGCAGATAACAGGTGCTACGCTCTGTCAATAGACGTCGAAGATATTTAGCAAGATACGCACCTCTCTACCAGCCCAAAACTCCGCCTCAGTAATATTCCCAGTCATGACAAGCTCGCGATGCAAAGCCGCCAAGTCTGTTCGTTTGAGAAGCACAAATTTCCGCAAGTCGTTAGAGCTAAGGGGCCGGTCGGCTCGCGGAGTGATTTGAACAGGAGTCGCGGCCTGGGCCTCGGCCGCCGCTGCCTCTGCACGGGCGGCTGCTTGTTGCTGCGCCACATTCTGCGCGAGAATGTTGGTGATGAGCTCTTTGAAGTTTTGTCCATCCGCAGCGGCTTTCGACGAGGAGAAAACAAACGTGTACGCATTGATTTTTGGATCGGGGCCGTCTGTGACTCGCATGGAGACGACGGCGCTCCCAGGCTTACTGAAGAACATCTCTAACTCCCATAAATTACGACCCGACAACTCAGTTTGAGTCGACGCACTTTGTAACGAGGTATTAGCGAGGTTTAAACGAGGCTCCTTTTGTTTTTCTTCCGTCCATGACAGACTACGTTGGGACAACACCAAGTGCCCAGGTCTTTTTTGAAAAGTCGCCTTTGCTCGAGCTCGAATTACAGTGCCAGACATGACAACACAGGATTGGGGATATAAACCAAGTCCCACAGCGCAAGAAGTGCTCCAGCTGGTTCCCGATCCAGGAAGACAATGGTGGCTGGACAGAGAATCAATCAACGCGCCAAGTGTGTGAATTAGGCGCTGGGCCACCTCCTTTGGACTTGTTTGATTGACTCAGATCAGATCGTGTCACGGCCGAAAGTCAACTTCCGCTACCACGGTCCCTGCCAAATCACCAGCACACCATGTCAAAAATCGACACTATGTTGGTCGTTTATGACTTTGACTGGTATGTGTACTATTTCCTCGGGCGTTTCGACACATCTTAACGGTTGTTCAGGACCATGGTTGATCAGGACACGGATCGTTATGTTCTAGAGGTGCTGTCTCCCCGCTTGAGGCGAAAGCTAGAGGATGGGCAGCTACATAAAGAATGGACTGACCTCCTGTAAGTTCTTGGACTAGCTTGCCGCCATTTTGAACCTGAAATTCGTGTCTAGCGCTGAAACGATGCACGACCTTCACAAGGAAGGAGCGACTCGTCAACAAATCGAACACGCACTCGTCACTCTCCCATACGTACGTCTAAGCTCTCCGTGATGCTGTGTGCTTTCCAGCAACGCCCGTCACAGCATCCCGCGATGATCAGGGCGGTCAAGGCTCTCAAGGCGGCATCATCTCCCAAGACCACTTTCCTGTGTCTCTCCGCGTCTAACCACGTGTACATCAAGACGATTCTCGAGGTAGGCCCATCCCGCATGTTTCCAATCCTGGGTCCGTCCGCTAAGCCCGCATAGCACAATGACCTCAGTGACTTGTTTGCGGAAATCGTCACCAATAAAGCAGAGTGGCACGGCGACCGGCTCGATCTCCGGCGCCACATTAGTCCTGACGGGCCACAGCATAACTGCAAGATTGGTTGCAGCCCAAACCTATGCAAAGGCAAGTGCTCAGAGTAAGTAATATAGCTATTATCCTGACGTTCAACAGGTTCGGAACTGACTGCTTTCCTCGAGCGGTGCGGAGAGACCTTTGACCGCATCATGTATGTGGGAGATGGAAGCAATGACTTTTGCCCTTCGATTCGACTGTCCGAGTAAGTACTCCATTTAATTCACGCACCCATGCTAACTTGTGCGCCTTAGGAAAGATGTTGTACTCTGCCGAACTGGTAGGGCCCTAGAACGACGTATCAAGGCTGCTCCTGAAGGCCGGGTCAAGGCAACAGTCAAATATTGGGAAGGTGCCTGGGAGGTTGAAGAATATTACATGAGCCTTATTGCATAGAAGCGCGTACCGCTGCTTGTATGGTGCACACAGGTAGCATTGAAATGGACGAGACTTATGTCTGAATCAAGGTGCGGGCTGAAACGCGATCATGTGACCGAGATGAAAAACTTCATCTCGCTGAATCTTGGACGATTGCCCCTTATATGCTACTAAATTCATTCGCAGCGACTTGGTTCGGCTTCCTGTTACGTAGTGCGTGCTTTTAACCATCAAAAACACTGTTCTAAATGTACCCCCTCTGGTCTTATCGCCAGTTCAAAGACCTCAAAAAGTCTTCTCAGCTTCAAAAAAATACGCATACGTTTGTGGCAAGTTACATTTTGGCCGAGCTGGGGGCGGCTTGGAGCACAGATTCGCAGCGGATCAGCCCAAAGGCTAATGAGCATATAGTACATGTCAAATTAATTATGTTTTATTTAGCAAATCCAAGCTAAATCCCACATATATATGCACGAGGCGTCGTATATATGCTTCAGAGGAGCTAGACAAGCACGTCAAAATATGGAGCATTTCGTGGGCATCAAAAGATCATACAATAAACACAAGCGGGACGCCGCCCTCCGTGAGCCGTAAGAGCGAGAAATGCTGGCCGTAGCCATGTAGGCTGCCCCCAAGCAGAACCGTCTACGTCTGGGGGTAGCTTACATGACGCGATAGAACCCCCAGATCTCACGGCGCACGGAGGTACCTAGCGGCGCCACGCTAGGACAGGTAAACATCTAGATTAAGGACAAAACCGTCATGTTTGACTCGAGCTCGCCGTCGCATCTAGTTGCAGTGGTGTTACCTCAATGTAGCCATTAAAGCAGATGGCTACGAGCTTACCTGATGGTCTACCAAACGACCCACGGCTCAAGACGAGCCCTGCAGAGCGCACCCTCTTCAGCTGCTTCTCCTTTTCTTCTAGCTTCCTCTCCCTCTCCCCCAACTTCATCCTTAACACCCGATTGTTTTCCCTAAAGATCACATTGTCGTCGACGACGTCTTCGTACTTGCGCTTCAGCGCCGCCATCTCCCCGGCCTGCTCTCGTAGGTTCGCCTCGCTCGCCCTAAGTTGTTGCCTTAGCTCTTCGACCTCTGCCCGATCCGAGAGCTTCATTTCTTTAAGCTCGCGTTCGAGCTCGCCCACCCGCCTACGCAGACGCTCGCACTCGTACCCAGCGGCCTCTGCGCGCTCCTCGGCAAGTACGAATTGTTGCCTCGGTACAAGGCCCGTGTCGGGCATGGGCCGCGACCCCTCGCCCCCACCGCCACCGCTCGCGCTTTGTTGTTGCTGGTGAACCGTGTTTGTGTGGGTCGTGCCCGAATATATGCATGTGTGCTCACCCTGGCATTCTTTGGCCTGTAACGAGCCAGGGGGTCTCCCGGTGGGCTAGGGATGTCATAGTGGTCTGGCCACTCGACTGGCTGGAGGAGTTCAGCACGGAAGGCTGGGTCCCCCTCTAAATCCCCTGATTGATCCTCTACTTCAGTGCGTTAACCACAGCGCGTCAACATAGCAGGGTTTCAGAGGCAACAAGAGGCGGAAACATACGGTAGAACGAGCAGGGCCTATGCGTGGCTCGGTAGCGACTGCTGTACCCGCGCACGAGGAGTGGGCAGATCTGGTAGACCCATCCCTCTGCCCGCATAAGCCTGGGGACCAGGTTACAGTAGCAGATTGGGCGAGAGTCATAGTTGCTCATAGTTACGGGAGGGCGCGTCGACGCGCGGTAGGGGTGGGTGCAGGGGGACGCGCGAGCTAGAGGACGGAGTTCATTAGTCGTGGCGGTTAAGATCAAAGGCGGGTACTGGAGCTTCTATAATGGGAATCCACGTAAATCATTACACGCGCTTCACGATCCAGAAAACAATGGGTCAATTGAGATGGCGGGAGAAGAGAAGAAACATTACATAGGACCACAAATCATCGTACGCTCATCGAACGTCTACTCCCTCTTGTCTGTACAAATAGCATCTACAACAATACCGCTCGTTTATCGCGGCCACGCATCCATCCCACTCATTCGTTTACCCCCGGGCCCCGCCTGCGGCGATGTCTGTCCGCCCTGACTCTGCGTACTCGCTGGCCCTTGCCCAGGTTGGAACAAATTCCTGTGTGGCTGCCCCGAAGGCACGACTCCGCCCCCATAAAATGACGTGCTGTTCGACGGCGGGCTCGTCACGGGCCCTCGGTTCGTAGGGCCGCCAGGGCCTCCGGCTGCGCCCGCTACCCCAGGGCCATAGTACTGCGACGGCTGCAGCGGTGCGTACATCGAGCCCATCGGCTCACCCCGATCATACCCTGGATCGTACCCGTTGTTCTGCGGGTACCCGGCGCTGGGTCTGTACTGATTTGTGCCCACGTACGGCTGCTGGTCGTACCGCACCGGCCCACCGCGTATCCCGCCCTTGTCCTGGATGTCGTGCACGACGGCCGGAGGAGGTGCATTGAACGACATCCCAAATCGTCCAGGCTGCTGACCGCCTCCTTGCTGTTGTTGCTGTTGTGGCCAAGTTGACGAAAGCTCGGCCTGCTGCTGCAAGTATTCCAGCTGTGGGTACGGCTGATGTGGGCGCTTGCCTGTCTGGCGCCGCTCCCACTCTTTGATCGCTTCCTCCCGGTTCAACACCGGCGTGAGCGTGTTCCGTTTGAGCGCCGAGGCATCGACGCCAATGTTGCTCGCGATGCGCGCTAATGCAGGCGGTACAATGTCCATTTGGTTGATCGTGTTTGCACGCGTGCGCGATGGCGGGTAGTACGAGCTCGACGGCGGGTTCGGTGGTGGCGCGCCCCGGTTCCCACCCTGCGGACCATACGGCCCCTGCCCTCCCATCTGGCTCGGCGCAATCGACTGGCTCGAATGCTGATGTGGTATCGGCGGCCTCTGCGCTTGCTGTTGCAGCCCATAGTCCACTGGCCCTGGACCAGGGCCTGGGTCCCCATACGTCGAAGGAGGTGGCTGCGGCTGTTGCGGCTGGGACTGAGGCGGGGGTGGGAGCGCATACGGATTCCTGAAGGCTTGACTCGCAGATTGACTCGCCGCGGCCTGCGCTGTGTACACCTGGTGCTGGTTCAAATGCGCGTTGTACGTCGCCGCATCTTGGTACGCCCGTTGGCCCTTGGTCTGTTGCGGGACGAGGCCGCCGTACGGCCTTTTGGGGTCGACAGCGGGTGTGGCCACAGCCGTGGTAGGTGTATTTCTTGGGTTGGTACCACTTGGCTGTTGGTACTAATTAGCACGGCGCCAGCATGGAATGTAAAATAGACTTACAACATACGGCCGCTCAAATCGCTCACCCGTAATAAATGGGTGTCCCTTTGCCTGCTGTGGAGACCACCGCTCAATCGGATTTAGATTCAACAGTCCCGAAACAAAATCGATAAACGACGCTCGCGAGTTGGATTCTGCGCATGATTTAGTAAGTTTGAGTTTACAGAAGACACCAGCATCGATCGATACGAGTCACGAGCGTCCAGGTGTTGATGCGGGAGGTACCGGATGTGCGAAAATATAGGTCGGCGAGGCTCAAAGGGGCAAAAAGGCAAAGTGTATGTGGGAGCGACGGGGCCGGCCAAACAGGCGCAGACACAGAGCCAGCCAAATACGCTCAGAACCTGATGCGCGTGCAGGCAGGGAATGCTTGGGACACTCGGAATAGGAAACGAACCGAGAAAGCAAATAGGGACCATGTAATCCATACGTAGTCCGCATATTGCGCCCCGCATGACGAACATCATGCCTATGTTTGTGATATCCATCCCTTCCCCAACCAGCGTAGAAACGAAATACACGGGCCGAAGCTTACCTTTATCGTTCTCTGCCAACTTGCCGCTTTTGCTGGCGCCTGCCGCAGTCCTAATAATATCTGGGAGTGTTGTTGCGGCAAAATACTTTTTGCCCGGCTGCTCGTTTGTGTTGTGTTCTCGTGAATACTGTTCGAGGCTCTTCAGGCGATACCGTTTTCGACCATACTCGTCCGAATATGATGAGAAGAAATTGTTGGTTTGTTTGCCCATTTCGAGCATGTATGAGGGTGGCATGCTGTGCATATCATCAGCCCGGTACCCACGTTAATGAGGGAACATACCCGAGCATCTCCACGATTCGGGTGATCTGGTTATATTCGCTCGTGCCAGGAAAGAGTGGTAAACCGAGGAAAAGTTCGACAGCTATGCAGCCCAAGGACCACATATCGATCGCGGAAGTGTAGGACATGCCTAGTAACACCTCGGGTGAGCGGTAGAACCGGGACTGGATGTACGTGTACACTGTTTGCCGCTCGTGGCACGCCGAACCAAAGTCGATGACTTTGATTTGGGGCGATTGCAAGCTAGGGGCGCACAGGTGAGGTAGGATCGGAGTAGGGAGGTCAGGCGACGTACGACATGAGGAGAATATTTTCAGGTTTTAGATCACAATGGATGAGACGTGCCTCGTTGAGCACAGTAAGGGCATCGAGGAGTTGGGTGGTGAACACCTTGACGAGCTGGGTGCTAAGCCCACCAAACTGATTTTGCTTGATGAGCTCATAGAGGTTGGATGACAACAGTTCAAACACAAGGCAGAGATGGTTCTTGTGGATAAACTGATCGCGCATGCGCAGGATGTGGTGCTCGTCATTGGGATCCCACGTCGTGTTGAGCTGGGGAAATATGAGTAAAAACGCGAGAAAAGAGCAGCCGACGCACGAGCTCGAGAATGGTGACCTCCATCATGCTCTGGTTGAAGTAGGCAGGCTTGTTTTTGACGACCTTGACGGCGACGATCTCGTGGGTCTTGATGTTTTGGCATTTGACGACCTGGCCAAACGTGCCCTGGCCGAGGACATCGAGGATGAGGTATTTACTGTAGGAAATGAGCGGATGCGGAGAAAAAATGTGGCAAACTCACTTGCGGCCGTCATCGGGGCCAAGCCAGTCGTTGACGTAGAGAATATAATCATAGTCCTCGTTGTCGTAGCCGTCGTTGTGAACGGGCTTGCTGGGTTTGGTGAGAACGCGGCGGGGATTGTGGGCGGTCTCGTAGCGGAATTCGGGGTTGCAGATATTGTATGTTTGGGCGATGTGGGTGGTGAGCGCGCGCAGGGGCTGGGAGGGCATGAGCACAAATCAAAATAGGACGAGATTGACGCACACTGAGGTAAATGCCGTCGGAAAAACGTCTACCAGCGGGGGTGGGGTTGACACGCGGTTGGAGATCCTTGGGATCGCGGACAGGGCGGAATCCCTGTCGCGCAAGCTTGGGAGTGTAGTACTGGGGGGGACGAGGGTAACTGGTCATAGGGGTATTGGGAGTGGATGCGGAGGGGGCGCGATGGGCGTCCATGGGTGAATAGTAGGGGTCGGGCCTGGTGTTGTCCTGGTGAGCGTACGGATCTGTATACGTATTGCTGGCGGCGGCTGTCCCGGCAATGTATGCTTGGGGATAGTCTTTGCTGCCTGCCGGCCTGGTCCCAGACAGAGAGGTTGGGGTGTACGAGCCTCGCCTGATGTTCTGTTCGGTCTGGATGTATGGGTCGAACTGTTGGGGATAGTAGGGACGCGACGAGTCGGACAAGGTGCGCTCGAGGTCATCGGGGTGCTGACGACGCGCACCAGCCATGGAATGGGAGCGCGAGAGGTTCCCGGGAGGGAGTTGCGGAGTCCCCATGGGTGAGAGAGCGGGCATCGCGTTGATCGCGTCGTCGAGCGGCGCCATGCGCGGGAGCGAGCGCTTGTCATCATAGTAGCGGCTGCCGGATGCGTCGTCTGGGATGCCGGCTGCCATCTGGGGGTGGGACGGCTGGCGCACGGCGAAACGCGGAAGGTCGTATGCGTCGTCATAGGCGAGGTCGTGTTCGACGTGGAGCGACATGGCCGTCGCTGCGGGAAGTAGTGTTGTAGTCGTGGTTAGTGGCAGGCTCGCATCGATATTGCGCTGCTTTGGTTGTGCCACAAACACGTTGTGGAGGCTCAGTCTAATCGCTGGTTGCGCGCTTGGCCGTTTCCAATTGGCGTAATGGGACCAGCCGCCCCTCACTACCGACCACCATGGAGCACTACTCGTACGTCGACGCCGTCAACTCGAACCTCGTGAGTGCGCTCTGCATCGTCTGCGACCGCGACTGACCCGCCCCAGGTGTGCTGCATCTGCAGGTTCGTACCCCGTCCTTGTCGCTCTCCGCCTGCTGACAACACCCAGGAATCCGTTTGTCGAGCCGACGACGAGCTCGACGTGCGGACACACGTTCTGCCGCGCGTGCATCGACCAGGCGCTCGAGATGTCGCCCTGCTGCCCTATTGATCGCAGCCAGCTGCGCCCCACCGATCTCCACCTCGCATCCGCTGTTGGTAAGTCGCATCTCCCGCTTTTTCTTGCCAGCTCATCCCATAGCACCGCTAGTTCGCAACATGGTCGACGAGCTGCTTGTCGAGTGCCCGCATGCCCCGCTTGGCTGCACCCATACGGCCCAGCGCCATCTCATCGGCGTTCATGCCGCGGTCTGTACATACACTCCAGTACCGTGTCCCGCCCCCGACTGCACGTCGTCCGTGCTTGCGCATCACGTTGGCGACCATACCTGTGCCGACGAGCCCTGTACCCGCCGCCTCGTGTCGTGCTTGGAGTGCGACGATCTCGCCCCTTCGGATCCGTCCGAGCCGACGCCTTCGGACGCCCACACCGCCCACTGCCCCGCCCGCCTCGTCCCCTGCCCACACTGCGCCAGCCCAACCCCGTACTGCGCCCTCGCGACCCACACTAGCACCTCCTGTCCCTCCGCCCCCGTCGTCTGCGCCCTCTCCCATGTCGGGTGCGCCTGGACTGGTCCACGCTCCTCCCTCGCTGCCCACCCAAGCACATGCGCGTACGAACCCCTCCGTGCATTCTTCACCGCGCACCACACACGCGTAACCGACCTCGAACACACCGTGTCTTCGCTCCGCGCAGAGCTCGACGCCACAAAACGGAGTCTAGGCCCTTGGTTCCGCCCTGCAAACGCGCCACCGCCTGTCGAGCCCGAGCCCCCTCGTTTCGAGTTCCGCCCGCTCGTCGGGAGGCGCCGTGTCTCGAGCCCACTCCATACGTCCATGTTCCACTTTGACGACCCGGGCGCCCAAAATACGAGCCTCGCCGGTCGACGCCGTGCCGGTTCCGGTTCGCGTCTGGTGATCAGCACGACAAATCCGCCCGAAGAGTCTGCACATGAAATCAGCACGCTCGACCCGTTTGCGCATCCGCTCCCCTCGCCGACCGACCCGCAACAGCAGCGACTCGAGGCCGTCCCATATGTCCCACCGCTGGCTACCCACACTTCGCTCGAGCACACGCTCAGCACGCTCCGCAATTCACTCGTGAGCATGGCCGCGTCGCTCGACATGAGCGAGCGCCGCCAGGAGGTGGTGGTAACTACCGAGAGCCTGCGCATGCACGAAGAAGTCGGCGCGATCCGTGCGATCGTGCATGGCTTGCGCATGCAGGTCTCGGCCCTCGTCATGGAGCGCAACGTGCAGATGATGGGCAGGCTTAGTGGGCGCACAAATTCGAGCGATGGACGAAACGGAGAGCGCGGGGATGGCGAGCGTTGGGCTACCGAGACGCGCTACTACAACCAGCCCCCGCCGCAGCCCGTCAATCTCGCCGTGCCGTACAGTGTGCGCCGGCAAGAGACGAACAACAAACTCTAGCCTATACCCTGACTTTCTCTTTCTGCTGCCTAATTTCTGGGACTGAGTTGTCTGTATGCATGCCAAAAACTCGATGTTCACCTCACTTGTACGCATTCTGCTCCGTGTCTACTAAAGGCTTGTATTTATATCCTCAAGGAATGTATCTATCCATGCCACCCAAGCTCAGCACATAAGATTACTGCAAAAACGCCAAAGAATGAAGGGGAATGACCAAAAACTAGAGCACGAGAAACAAAAAGAGATGTACAAATACAAATGCATGAGACAAATTTACTGAAAGTACAGTTGCTGCACGTCTTGCGTCGCAAACGCCATGTTACACGCTGGGCATTTTCGTTGTCGCGTCGAGATCCGGGCGTCGATGCACCTATGAAGCGATGTCAGAAACAAAGTAAAAAGAAAGGGCAATAGCGCACCCTTTACAAAAGGCTACAACGACAAACAGGTCAGCTCCGAGCCATAGTTTAGACAATGGTACCCACTATGCATGCATTTTAACAATACGTGCGACTTGAAATTCAGCTTGCACGTCGAACAACGCAAGAGTGTCTGCACGCCCAACCGCAATTAGCCCACACACTCCCCCACATGCAAAATACTGACCATCAACTTCTCGTTCTCCTTTTGCAGCTCCAGCTCTCGTCCGCTCGCCGGTCCGGTCGCAGCATTCTTGGCCGCCGTCGCGCGTTTTGCTTCGTCCTGCGCGCGCGTCATCTCTTCCTGGTGCTTCGCTACCAACCTCCGCGCCTCGATCACGGCCGCATCCGCTCGGCTGCGTTGTTTCTCGAGCTGCTCTTCAGAGTGAGAACGCAAGATAAGGCGGGGTGAGGTCGGATACGCACATCTGCCATGCGGACTCGTTCGCCCTCAGATCGGATCCGATGCTCATTGAGTTCGCGTGCGAGCTCTTCTACTCGGTCCTTGAGCATTTGCACCATACGCTTGAGCGCGACCGACTCCTTGTCCGCCGCTGCCTGCACCAAACTGATCAGCACACCACCCCAAAGACGCCAACACACACCCACAAGTTGTGCATTCAGATTTCGTTCGCTCTCCAAATGCTTTTCTACAACTGCCATTTGGCGCGTCAGGTTCCGAGCCATGCTTTTTCGCTCGGCGTCCTGAGTTTCCTTTGCCTTCATCACCTGAAAGTACTTGTTGTCCGCCTTGGCTTTCTACAAGACATAAGAGTCAGGTGAAAGTAAAACGCCTCTTATGGACAGACGCACCTCGGTTGTGACTTTCAACACCTTTTCCTCCAACGCGGCAAGATCAAATATCTTAAGCTTGTTCTGTTTGTCCAACGTCTCCCAAGCCACAGACAGCTTATCAACTTCGCCGTACAGATCGTTCAGCGCCTATCCCCAGTCAACAACCCAGCTCCGGGATAGCCCAGCAAACTCACAGCTTCCATCTCAACGCACTTGAGCGTAACAGCTCTCAGCTCCGCCTCTTTCGCCACAACCGCATTCTGTGCACCCTGAGCATAAACATCGTCCCAGTGTCCAAACGCCTTGCGGTACTTGGCCAACTCGACTTCTGCCTCCACCCGTCCATCCACGCCCTCGCTAACCCGCAACCGTGCCTCCGCAGACCTAGACACCGCATCAGCCATCTTTGTCTACAAAACAAAATGAGTACGGCTTACTCGAGCCGGGCTTGGAGATCGGCCACGTACGAAGGCTGCACCTGCGCCCCTTCCTCTCCGCTCACATCCAGCCCCATAGCATACCGCAGGAGGTCTGGGTCTCCTGTTTGAGCCGCAATCGCTGCTTTTAATCTGCGGACCTCTGACATGAGTACCGAGATGCGTTCCTGTGGTTCCATGGCGGCGTTAACGAGAGACGCATGGAGAGGTTCAGATGATACATACACCGCGGGTGTCCACTAAAACTTTGAGCTGCGCTACAGCATTCGTCCGCTCTGCGTCTCGGGCACGTCGAACGGACGCTTCGGCATTAATGCTATCGCGTGACTCGCGGAGCCTCAGGCAATCCGCTTCTTTTTTTTGCAGGTTGCTCTGCAGTTCCTCTATGGCGACCTGGGATTTGACCTAGAACAGACAGTTGAACAACACAGGTCAGCATTACGATAACAATCAACAGAAATGCACGCACAATCGCCTCGTCATGTATCGCTCGGTGATTCGCCTTGAGGTTCTCCAGCTCCTCTTTCGTGGCAGTCCACCGGGCTTTGTACTCATCCACGTCAGATTTGAACTGATTGGCATGTTCCTGTAGTATCTTGTAACTAGCGCTCGCAACGACCACCTCCTCTGACGGAGAGCTGATCTAATATAACCATAGTTAGCTTGGATGATAATCGGATGTGGACAGCTCAGACCTGTAGCTTCAGCCGGTTAAGCTCGTCTAGCGTAGCCAAACGTTCGTTGCCCATGTTGACAACCTCCTGTTCCCGAGATTCGGCTAGAGATTTCCATCTGCCCTCGCTCTCAGTCGGCAACGAACCATTAGGGGTTGAGGAGGATGAAGGAACGAGCTGGGAGGAGGATGAGCTTATAGCACGGATACATGACAGCGATACTCGCCTCCATAGGAGACCCCTCCTTTTTCACAGGTGGCGTTGCATCACCATTCATCTCGATAGGTCTCTTCCCGAGAGCCTGGACCGTACTACTCTTTGCACGCTCTAGCCTGTTTTCCACAGTTTGCAAACTGGTCCGCAGCGTCTCCGTATCCACCTGCGCATCAGCGAGGCGCGCACGTAGCAAGTGTACCTCGGATCGTAACGAGCTCGTCTGCCGGACACATAAGCAACCGAATCTTCGGAACCAATGGACAACATACCTGTGTTTGGGATGCATGGAGTTTATTGCGCAGATCTTTGGCGTCGGGCGGAGAGTGCGGCGCGAGCTGCGCAACCTGCGCGACGAGCGATTGGGAGCTAGCCGCGAGATCCTGAAGAGCTATCTGATAGTCGGTCGAGTCGTCGTCGTCGTCTTCGTCGTCTTCGTCGCGCTCCTCGTCTTCGTCGATGGACCTTCGAACAAGGTCAAAGAGCTCTGGTGGTTGGTCAGCTAACAGCTAGCACAATGGACAGTAAGCGCCACGAACCGCGCGTGCGCTCGTCTGCTGGCGGGAGCTTTTCAGAGCGAACTAGTGAGCGCAGGGTGTCTAGTAACTGTGCGCAAAGTAAGAAGAAAGCCGCGACCAGACGTTAGAGTCACCCCCAGCCGCCAACACGAAACAAGCTGACCTGGTTCCAGCAGGCTTCCATGGCGGCCATGCCTGCCTCGCAGACGTTTTTGCGCTTCTCGATTTCTTCCATCGTTGTCTGCGCGCGCTCCAGTTCACGAGCGTAGTGACGCATCCGGCGGTAGATGGCCTCTTTGCGGAACGCCTACGATCTAGTCAGCTTCATCGTGTTTGTGCACGCTACTCCATAGCTCTTCCGGGCAGTGGTGCAAAGCTATAACCTACCTCGAGGTTTTCATCCCTGGGCTCGTCGTGCAAGAGATCGCCGTTGGACTTGGGTCTGGGCGAGTTTGAGCCCGATCCCGAGTTGACCGCCCGTTTCTTGGAGTTGAGCGAGCTGGAACTCGCTCCGTCGGGCGACAAAGGGCGTTTTCGTGAGTCGACAGCCTGCAGCATGTTGAGGTCCTGGTCTGCTCCTGTCGTCGTCTGGGTCGAGTTCGTAATGGTGGCTATGCTTATCCCATAAGCGCTGAGGCAAAAATCAAAAATACAATTTCTCAACCAGCTACTGCTCTACATCCACTTGATCTACAAACGAGGAATCTTGACACGCGGCACAATAGCTCCTAGTTTGTCTACTTCAATAATTTCACAGTCCAACTTGTTGTCTGGTGTGCCGATTTGTGTTTCTACACAACAAAAGTCGATCGTCTAGGGGCCATTTAGTTTATGCTTAGGAACAAAATCAGTAAGGCCTACCGTCTCCAATGAGATCATAGGGTGGTCTGAATAAATCGGTTAGAATTTTCCTCAAAATGTTGACCTGATATAACTTACGCCAGACACCAATGTTATACGAGATACCCTGGGCAGTGGACGCAACAAACGCCCGGAGCGTTGACAAGTCCGGCCTATCATCTGTGACCATCGATCACATCAGCATCGCACCCACCAGACCCACATTACACTTACCAGCTCCGTTCAGCGCGACAATCACCAAGTATGCCCGCCCTCCAGGTCCCAATGGCTCCTCAAACCCAGTCATACGCACCCCACCAGCAGTCGCCATCGGCACAAAGGCCTGCGTCGTGCACACATGCCTCTCCAACAGCTTCACACTCCACAGCGCCCCAGGCTCAGCCTTTTCCCCATCTCGGATCGGCGGAGTTGCACGGAATACACTCAACCCTGTGCGTGCGTGTGCACCAGGAGGATAAGACTGCTCAACGAGCGCGAGATTGTGGAACTTGTGTGCTGTGCCTTGGTTTGCGCTTGTCACTCGGGTTCCACGGGGCACAGCGTCAGTATCAGTCCATGCCTGAATCACAGACCCAAAGGGAGCAAACGCTTCGGGTGTGATGGGAAGCGCAGGGATAACTGGTGTGTCTAGTGACAACGGCTCTTCGGGGGCCAGCGGAGGGTTGTGGTGCGTCAAAGTAGGGGTCGAAAGCTCAAGGGGTGTAGGCGCAAGTACAGGTGCCGGTGCTGGGGGTGGAATCCTTTCACGTTCAGACTCAGGTGGAGGAGTTGGCCCAGGCGCAGCTTCAACGAAGCTCGTACTGCTTCGACGCGAGCTCGACGCTGAAGACGACGGCACAGGTGTAGTGCTACGTGAGGGATCTTGCGAGGCCATCGGAGTGGGTTGCGGCGTAAGCAAATCGGTTCGTCCGCTACCAGCCTTGGTGAGGATTCCTGGTGCAGCGCCAAAGGTGCCCGTGCCAACTGCACGGGTGCCAATAATACGCACCCGCTTTACACCTCCATCTGCGGCACAGCCATTACGTCAAACCCCGTAGAAACCTGGAATTAACTGGGCAACTTGCCTGGATAGATCGTGAACCGCACGTGTGTATAAATGCGTCCGGCAACATTCTCAAGTTGGAAGAAATGCCGCCGGTGAGGACCAAGTTTTTGCTTTGGTAGAATGCAAGTCCACGCTTCATCTGGCTGATGCGGGATGACCTATGCCAATTTATGACGCCAAATGCCACAATCCCCATAAAAATGACCTTACCTCATTGCTGCAGATCGCATGCATCGTGCAGCTATCGGGGTAGTTCCCCTTGAAGTAAGCTGTGTCGACCTCAGTTTGTTCGAGCATACCCGAATCGCCCCTGTGTATTCTTAAGCACCAGCGGTATAGCTGCCGCCAATGTACTCACAATCGTATGATTACCCAATCTTTGGAAAAGTGACCCCTAGAACGCCTCGTCTCCCACCCATCCCCCATGTCTTTACCTACAATAAAGACCTCTGTCAGGGAGTAAACCAGTATACGGCGGGCAGATACGTACCACGACCGGGCAAGAGCAAATTAGGTCCAATGCCAAAGTGCTGGTCTGATGTATAGACCACACGCGCACCTGAAAACACGCTAGCAAGATCCACAGGCGCGTAAACGTTAGCGGGGAAAATAGGGGCAACAAGCCCATACACCCTAAATCGAGCCTATGCGCAGAATTATGAAACAAGGACAAGAATAGCCAAAGAAGAATGCCGCGCGGGGCTCGGTCGTTAATAACGTAAACACAGACCGGTCTAGAGCGGGCAAAGAACGCACTATTCCTCCGTCGGGGTACATATTCAGCTTCACATGGGTAAACGCCTCTTTAGTCTGCGGGATCTTGAACAGGTGACGAGACGAAGGGCCTAGATCGACCTTTGGCAAAATCTCCTCCCACTATACGTCCAAATTGGATGAGTCAGTTCCTGGAGCAAAAATGCGGGGTAGTTACGTAGGGAGCGAGGGATGCTCGTCATGTGCCCAACGCCTCCTATTTGATCTAACCAAATGGAAAGGGGGAAGGTGTGAACACCGGGACTTACGCGTGGGTCATCTGCCTGTGGTTTTTCCCGTGACTCGGCAAACAACGCCTGGACTGAAGCCGCAGGTGCTTCGTTGCCGCTAAAGTGCGTCGTGTCCACATCGAACCCCAAAATGTAACCAGAGGGCGCACCAAGGCGAACAATGCACCAGTCGTTCTTAGTTGCGTGTCTCCGTGTCTCCCAGCCATCGAACACAGCACCAGTGGACCTGAAAGTTCCTTTATGAGAGACGGCGGGCTGAGGCAATTCGGAGCAGTGAGAGTCGTTTCAGCGACGCGGAAATAAGAGCCCCTGCATACCTCAACTTTTAACAGATTTGAAGCTTCAGCAAAAAACTCGTCTGAGCAGCGAACGGCCCGTCCACCCAACGCAACGCTGGAAATTTCTGTGGGGGAGCGAGTCAGGGTGGGCTAGAGATAACGCGATAAGCAACGCCCTCACCTGTAGTGGTCGCGCCAAAGACCTGTTGGAATTGGTCCAAAGAAACACGTTCGTACGGCAGCATAGTGATAGGTTTCGCTTTTAGATGTGGTGGTCGTGTGAACAAAAATTGAGAGTGGATGGGAGGAGTGACCCTCTTGGGGATTTATAAAGCCGGGAGTAATTGGATTACCCCAGAGAAGGCGTGCTCCTGATCGGGCTGTCTGATTCGCGTGGCCGGCTTGATCCTCGGCGCTCGGCAAGCTCCTGATTCTCCGGTCTCGCCATTTTTGACTGCGGCCAGCGCAAAACGCTCAACCGCCCGTAATCCTGTAGGGACACCCAACGTATGCACAGAGTCAAGTCTTGAGCTTGGGCTTGGAGCACGTCGAATACCAAAGTTGCATAGCCGGATGAACGCCGATTCTAGGCTATGTGTCGCTTGTGGCCCGACGCTCGACGTCACATGCAGCCCTCTTCCAGTTGATTCGGTCGCATTATTACCGTACCTGACTCGTATGAGTGAGTTGGATGCCATTGGTACATTGGGGGTACCACGCCAATCCCTTAGGCGAGACATTTACCCAACCACCCTCGAATTGTTCGTCACTTCGTTTCTCCCTGAGCTTCGCCTAGCTGCAGCGATAGATCCGAAATCGTAGTTTTCCGCACTCTTATCTCTCGAGCACATCCTGCCTTCGTGAGGAGAGTGTAGACAGAAAACGCCCCAATTGGCGAAAGAGGGTGGAAGCCGAATATAACCCGTTTGTGGAATGCGGGATAATCAAGATCGTGACCATGCGCTTCCATCGCCATTTCGCAGTTTTCGAACGGCTTCAGGAGCGTTCTGATAGACACATGATGGAGTGTGAAGGTAGCTACGTCGAGGATAGCTCGAGCAGGGATCGTAAGAGCAAGAGTAGCTGGAACGCGAGTACCACGAACACCATGGCTACGGCTAGCACCAGTAGGAGTACCAACACTCGAGAACCGTGAGAAACGTGGCTAGTACCAGCACAATTACCCGCAGTTGAAGTGGCCAGCGTAGCAGAGTCCGAAGCAACAATGGCCGAAGTAGCAATGATCGAAACGATAGATTGCCGGATATGATGCACTTGGCGGCACCGTCGATGCTTGTATTATGAGCTGTCGAAACTGAAGACCGCGCACGTAACTCACTAAATCCATCGTTTTTTGCCCTTGCTCTTGCCTTGGGCGGCGACTCCTTATGACGTCCAGGTACAATGGAGCCAACCCGATGAAATAGCGAAGCTTTCCAAATAACTGGCAAGTCGAATCAAACGCATACATTCATGTTCATACCTTACACCTCCGTTTGCGCTAGCGCGATAATGGAATCGGGTGTGCTGAACTCTCTAAGGGGGTGGTCGACTGCATGATCTTCCCCTGTGCGGAGCTTTCTTCTTAGTTGTGCTCCTTAGAATGAATGGAAACTGGTCGTAATTAAACCTGCGATTATAGGAAAGTCAAAAGAACAAGAACTTAATTATTTGGCTCCGACAGGTCGAACAGAAAGCAGTCGTTGTTGACCCTAGATCGTGGTCGAGGTCAAGAGCAAAAATGAGACTTGCGCGTCTGATCTAGGCAGGTTATTTGAACGTGTTTGTACCGAGGG
>WSTK01000204.1:0-48538 GCA_019616945.1 Ceratobasidium sp. 414 | reverse complement strand
GATGCGCATCGGTTACATGTCGCGTATGTTGCGCGATGAGCATCGACGTGGTGTAACACAACCTACTGAAATCACTCCCGTTCTAAAGGAGTGGGTTGTCGGTAAAGGGCAGTAGGCCACACTCTACTATAGATCAAGTTGCCCGTCATCCGCACCCCCTGCCAAATCTGGAAAACCCACTAGTGAAATATAAGCTTCAACAAAATCAATCTACTAAAATATGCCCTCCTCACGTCGGCTGGTGGAAAGGTTGGATCAGGATTTAAATTCACTGTTATGGTAGTGGCCGCCCCAGTGCCTGCTGTACTAGGCGGAGGATTTGAGGTCGCCTTGGTAGGGATACCAGTGGTGGCAGTCGAAGAAACAATCATGTTGGATACGGAGGATCCTTGAGAGGATGCTAGTGCAGTAGATGATGAGAAATCGAGTGATTATAGTGTGAATGTTGATGGAGTGAGGGAATCTGAAGTGAGCGAGGGAGGTACGGGACCTGTGGGGAAGATGCAAGACTTTTCGAAGACCTGGCCGGGGTCAACCAGTTCCATGGAGGGGGTTCCAGCAAGCAAACACGGTACCGTGGCAGTGTTCAGCAAGTCAATAAACCTAAGCTCGTTTGAAGGTCTACAGATTTCAAGTCAGTTCGTGGATAGGAGGCGAGGCAACTCTGGAACTTACAATGGGTGGGCAACTCCGGGACTTACGATGGAGGAACAGGTGGGAGTTGAAATGACTTGGTTTCCGAGATTGATTGGACATTTGTAGCTAGTTTTACCGCGGGCAACATCAGCCTACTAGGACGGGCGAATTAGCAAGCAACCACACCTAATATTACACCGTTCATAGTCAGGCTATCACCCGGGTTCGCACTTCTTAACTCGACTGAGAACACCTAGCCAATTGATATTATTGTTTTCGTTGAGAGGCTCTACCGATTATGCGAGACTTACTGTTGGGTCCTGGCCCCCATGTTCTGAGTTGCGCTAACAGTTTGGGATCCAAATAAGCAACAGTTGCAGCAAGGTTATACACACGTCACAAGTTCCTCATGGCTACTTCAACCAACAGGAGCGGGACGGGTTATTTGGAAAGCCAAGACACAAGAGAATAACAATAACAATTCCGGAAGAAAGGGAAGCTCCATCGACAAGAAAGCTACCCAGAAGAGAAATTCGCAACCAAGTAAGCCCTGGCGAAGAAAGCGAGAGTAGTTCGAACCTCTAGTGCACGAGGGGTTTACTAGACCAGGAAGTAGCTATCACAAGCAGTCGTCTCAAACGCAGCGGGGTGTTGGCGGTCAACACAAGATGAGTATTTACCTGTACGCAGGCACCCTGCAAGAGGAGCGAATGCCGTCTAGATAGAGTCATGGACTGGGAACAAAAAAAACTATCAAAGTTCAAATACACTCTAACTCCAGGCGAGTCGGCTGGCAACAGACGTGGGCGCCGCTGAATTGATGTGGTCGGTGACGTTAGCAACACTAGCTTGGTATGTAATGCTTACTCATGTTTGTTGTGAGAGGCGCTTAGTCAAAGCGGGGCGCATAGTTGTCCTAATTTATCATTAATCCAGCATGGGTGAGTCAATTGATCGTCCCTGCGCGGTGTATGTGGAGGTTGGAACGATCGTAGAAGGTCTGTGTTTCCATCTTGCGTATATGCTACTAGCAATCCATGAGACCACGCGCGTACCGGGGGCAGCCGCCATTGGGCCTGAAAGTAATCTCAAGCCGATTTCGGCACCGAGAAGCTAGCAGGAATTTTCCTTAACCCGCCGAACTTCGAGGTTGCCGAGCAAGGTGGCGCATACACAGTGTATCCCGGACCCTAATCGTGACTCTTTCCATATTGATCCCGAAATGCAAACCTAGCATATCACTTTCAATTGCAAGCTACAAAGACTTGGCTCGGACTGCATTATGATATAAAATAAGTAGTGTGATAAAAACACAGGGTGAATGACTCAGGTACGTTGAGCAGCACGTATATTACAGCCATTTCAGGCACAAATATATCAAATGACGCCCGCCCACATTGTAGATATTAGAGCAGCGCAGCCAAGCAAGCGAAGAACATTGGCGCCACGGCCGGAATGTTGAGGGCCAGCGCAGTGTTGGGAGCAGCCGAAGTAGTCGAAGCGGGCGCCGCAGACGTAGCCGATAGCAAGGTGCTGGGACTGGGACTGGTCATGGCGTCAGAGTTGGCGCCGGGCGATGTGGTGGATTGGGCCTGGTTCACGATGGGGAACGTTACGGAAGTTGCATAGGCTTGGTTGATGTTGGTGACGTTTACAAATTCGAGCTGATACGTGGTGCTAGTGGGCAATTGGCCAGGAGGAGGGGGAGGCGAAGAATAACGGATGGCTCCACTCACCCATCCGGGACGGTGGGAAGCTGGAAGGAATAAGTCCCCGCAGACGTGTTGACGTTGTGGGCTGCAACGATTATAACCATAAGTAGGCATGCCTCGATTTCGGAAGAACTGGTACATGCCGACCGCAAGAGGGCTAATCACGGATGGAGTGTTCGTATCACGCAGCTCAACGGAGAAGACATCTGGGTCGCCAGAGGTAGATGTCCACGAGACACTATAAGCAACCGAGCGGACCGCCTCCTTCAGTGTGCGTAATGCTCACGTTACTGTGCCATTCTTCCACCCATTCGAGTCTGGAGCCGTGATCGTCAACGCCGAGGCAGCTGCGGCGATGGCGAGAGAAAATATAGCAGCAGAGGATAACATTATAGATAGATCGAGGTTGGCGAGAAAGGACAGTTGAAGTGAAAGGCAGAGGGTGGTGGTTGGCTAGCAGATTGCAGTGAGCGCAACCTGAGGAATCCGGCGATGTTTGCACATGTAGGTGTTTATCCCAAACTTGTTAGAGCCGGGCGCTTAACTCCAAACGTGCGGTCGGCCGAACAGGATAGAAAGGCATCGAAGGATTCGGAGTATCGGTTATGAGAACTGGAATTAGCGGAGGGATAAAATGGAGACGCTCTTGTACCTACCTCCCCAATTTCGAGTGGACTTTGGGCTGTCGCTGGCACGCCCGCCCTTTAGCCCTTGTGCCTCGACCGGCACAGCCACTCGAGTCTCATAAAACGCGTCACGCCGCCAGAAACAACGAATCACCTGACTGGGTCAATAAACGCGTACAAGCGACAACTGTAACATCCAATCACTGCCGCTCCCCGCTGCCCTAAATTGAGTTCTTAATATGCTACCCTAATGACAGCCCCATAGAGCAGCTACAGACAAGATCGCTAGTATACAAAGTCACCAGTATACAGAGTCGCCAATACACAAATTAAAGCCACTAATATGCAAAGTCGTCAATATACAAAGTCACCGATATTCAAGGAAATCGTAAGCCACAACTACTTCAGAGCTTGTATGCATAAACAAGATGGTACCTTATAACAGCGTTGTTCATCGGATCATGAAGCTCTTTACGGACATCATCTACCCACACGTCAAACTCCGAATCTGTCAACCCAGAATCCAGAAACAGAGGTCGAGAGCTCTCAGCCAGTTGACTGATGTTCATAGCCATTAGTAGCCCAACTTGCTGCATAACGGGATCGGGGTGCCACAGACCGTTGATAGGCATCTCCCATACCCTGTGAGCGATCTCATGAAAGCCTGAAGTCGATCCTGACCCCCACAGCCCACTGTCGGGGCTTAGCCAAACTTCGACATCACCACTCCCTATTACCTGGATGCCCCGGTCTGCCATTATCCTTGTAATGTCCCCACATAAACAAGCAGTTCGACTGGCCGGTCCTCGGGGCACTTGTAAACGCTCTCCAGGTAACGTAATCGGAGGAAGTACCTGCCCGAAAACGAACAGACCCCCGGGACGTAGGACACGATGCATATCCTGAAGCAAGGAGCACCAATCCTTGACCTATGATCGATGGTTAGGCCGAACCGAGCACCAATCGAACTACGACTCGGAATCAAAGCAACTACTTACCATACCCATTGTAAATTCCGCGTGCACGGCGTCAAAAGTCTCATCCGCCTCCATTATTCCCTCGTGTATTTCGTACACTTCGTGCTGTAAGTTGGCGCGTGGAATATGTGGAATTGTAGGCACGACATCAATGGACGTGACATCCACTTCCGGGAACTTCATTGCCGTTTCATCTGCCCTGTATACCCCCATCGACAATTCCGTCAGGAAACCCCACGAGAAGTAGAACGAAAGTCAAAGCCAACAAGACAAGTCAACTTACCAGATCCCAGTCTGGGTACGAACGTCAAGCACCTTTTTACGTCTTCCATCCGAGTTGGACGAGAGATGCGCAGAGACAACCTCATCAAGTGCCTCTCCAGCAACGAGTTTGACTGCAAAATGTTGGGTTCGTAGGCGGCGGATTTCGTCATTGTCGCTCGGAAAAACCATCGGGATTTCTTCGTCCGCCGGGAATGCGCGTCCGTACTCAACCCGGAAGTATTCTGGCGCTTCGATTAGGTCAATTATATGGCCTAAATAGAGATAAATTTACCGGGCACGTCCTTTGACTGGATTGTGGTCGTAGTGTCCACTGTCGAGTCGGTGTCGCATGAAGAAAGGGAATCGTATTCGGGATCCCGAGAGCTCATTTCATACTGGACCAACCAAACCTCCCCTTCGGTGTCATCGTCCCACACACGAGTAGCCATAGTCCTTTAGTTTTGATGCGTCGGGGGCAAGCGCCCAGGTTGGCGGGCGAGGGAGGCAACAACGGGGGCGATGCACGCCAAAATTCTGGGGTGGAGTATCTGTCCTGAAAAGCGTGGTCTTTATTGCCCGCTGACCACGTTACGTTAGCAACAGCGCTGAATCGAATCGAGCTGCTGCCAAGCCGCCTGCCACGACACTCAATGAGAAATATATTCCTGTTCAGCGCTAGTCGGCAGCAGCTAAGCTGTGCAGACGTGATCGAGGCCGCTTCTCCATTAGGTCTTCGAGGCGATGTATTACATAATTTATAGCCAATATCCTGACTAATTTCAGCTTGTATGCAGCGAAACACTGGCAGAGCTTGCGCTGAAGGATAATGGCCTAACTTGGTTTGAATACCGGAGCACCGCCCCCAACCCAATCAATCCAGCTGTCGGCCAGGTACCAGTCCAGTCGATGACGAGGGAGCAGCCTGGTGCCGGCGGCCCAAAAGTATTCCCATGAAGCCCAGAAAACACGGAGAAGTTGCTGTTAACATACAAACACCAAACATCCTGGGAGAGGGGCTAGAGGATTCACATGCTAGTGGTTCTTTGAACTGGGTTAGTACAAGTCTCGCCAACGCCTTGTCTCTGACGCTATACAACATTTCAATTTGCCCAACCAATCGGTCCCATCGAGACTTGGGCTTGACAACCCAGGAGTGTCGTTGCGGGACCCGGTGAGGGGCATCACAACCGTCAATGCGCAGGACGATGTTGGTTAGCCGCCTCATGCCTTGTCTCGACCCACCCACATGCAGGCCGTCGGTCCCGTCATGCTAACCCTAGTTCCGTCCACAAGTTTTGGCGTGGATCCACAAGTTATATGGCTAGTCCAGAAATGGCGCGCTCCAGGGTAGAAGCTGAGGTACCGTGAACGAGTAGTCCAGATTTAACTCTTCAGCTAGACAAGTTGTATATTATTGTAAAAAAATACAGCCCAACGACGGGGCCACAGCCGAAGCTGCCAATATAGGAGGGAGACATAGACTAAAATGACCAGTTCAAAACTTATATGCGTAGACAAGGTGGTATCGCATGACAGCATATTCATCGGGTCTCGAACCTCCTTGCGAATACACCCACTCATCAAGCCACAAATCTGTCAACCCAGAAGACAGAAATACAGGTCGAGTGTTCTCCGCGAATTGGCTAATGTTCATAGCCATCAGTAGTCTAGCTTCCTGCATGACGGAGTCAGGATGCCATAGACCATTGATGGGCACCCCATTCCCTGTGAACGATGCTATGAGCCGAAGGTAGGTTCTGACCCCCAAAGCCCACTTTCTGGGCTTAGCCAAACGTCAACGTCGTCACTTTCCCCGACCCGGACACCCCGCTTTGACAATACGTTGCGAAGACCTTCAAATAAGTGGGCGGATCGGGTGGCTGGCCCTTAGCGCGCTAGTAAACGCTCCCCAGGTAATGTGACCAGAGGAAATAACTCTCCGTAAACGAAGAGTCCTCCAGGGCGTAAAACACATGTCCTTGAGCAGGGTGCACCAATTCGTGACCTATCGCCGATAGTCAGCTGAACTGAGTACCGATTGAACTTCGACTCGGAATTGAGGCAACTACTTACCATCCCGATTGTATGCCGTGCGTGCACAATGTCAAACATCGCGTCCGCCTCCATTGCCCCCTCGTGTATATCGTATACCTCCCAAATCGACATTGACTGAAGCGAGCTTTTGAGCGGTTATAAGCGCACGAGCACCGTGATCTAGGCCCCTGATAGCGATCACATGAAAGCATGTGCCTGAAAATCGCGAGCGCTTGTGATCCGATCGGTTGTTCTCACGCTAGTCCCCAAGTATGTTTTGACAGAGCAGAGACCACGTCTAAATTAGTGCATATATTTACGAGATATGTATATGCATGTGTAGTGATTGTGCACGGAACGTAGCGTAGCGTGTACAGGCTGACAGCCCTGCCAACAAACGGTGGCTGGTCCATGTTAAGCCAAGCGGGTGCTTGTACAGGGCCGTGCGGATGAGTACGAGCAGCAGTCCCTCTCGTGCCCCTGGATTCAAACGTGCTCGGTGCGTGCCGCTTGTGTTGCCTATGTCACAACTAATCCCTGCCAAGCCCGAGATAACAGACATGGCTTGAGTAGTCGACCGCGACAAACGAGCGCCGTCTCAAGGTGTGCGTGTCCGCGCCCAGCATTATACTGACGCCGCCCAGGACACACGTGGCTTTGCCTTCGTCGTTAGATACGTGGCCATTTCCGTCCTGCCACGCATGCTCTCACCTGCCCCGTCATCAGCACGCTAACATAGGACCACGTCCAGCATGAGCCATGCGCTACCGAGTAGCACAGGGACACCTTCCATGCAACGCTGCCATTTTGCCGTTTTATTCGTATCGTGCCGTAGTCTTACCTTCCCTCTACATGCGAACGTGTATGATATTTTTGCTTTGATACTTTACAGGGTGCTTGCGAGGCCACGGAACCCACTCAAAATTGCACAAAAGCAGCTAACTCACTCGTGAGCACCTTAAATTAGCTCCTGAGAAATGGTTGATCTCATGAGCACTTGTGAGCCTATACCACGTGACCGTGACTGCTAAATTACGATAGAATGCAGTCGTGAGCAAAGCGGCGCCCCCAAGACAACCATTGAAATGGTGACGTGTCTGCCTTCCCCGAGAGCTCGGCCTTTATTCCCCGTCAGTCCAGTTGTTCGCTACTCGGGGAACCCTACTGGTAGCATTGGGTCAGGTCATGGCGTTGTCACCCGGCGTGATTTTCAGCTAAAGAATCTAATTCGGTTCAGTGTGTCAGCGCCGCTCGAGGCCTTGCACGTGCGGTCCATGATAACACTTTCCTGATTAGGTCGTTCGAGCCGCCCGGGGATTCACCGATTTCAATTTATAATACATAAAAGGTGTCAATCAAACTCGATTTGGATATAGAAGCGCCACCTCCGACGCCGCAACTCAACTGTCAAGCAGATATGCAGGTGCTTCGTCGTAACACGAGTTGGGCTCTACCACCGGATTTGAGGTGGAAGGGCCGGTGGTCCAAAAGTGATCTCGTGAAATCTGAAACCCCCCTGATGAGCTCCTGTCAGGATAGTGGCGCTGGAGATAGCCTAGGAGAAACGGGGGATCCCTGTTAGGGTAACTTACACGACGGTAGCTTGTGGGGCTTTCTCGGTCCGGGACGCCACAGCATGTAGTCTTGTCAACTTCTCGCCCTTCACATCTAGCGTTACTCCGAGACAGTGGCCTGTTTTTGATGGAGCGAAAACCGTCGCGGGAAATCACGGCAGTGACTCGTGCCTGAGCAAGCACGACGGTGGCACCGCAGCAGGCAGTGGCTGGAATCGCCGATCAGGCAACTGGAGGCATCATGTGGCATCGGGCACAGTGCCAGTGTCTAGCCCAAACTTCCCAGTCGCACATGGTTGTAAACCTACAGTGTTGTACGGGTCCTTGTATCACCACCGATGGAACCCGTTCATTTCAGCTACAAATATCCTGAGATTGTGCACAGATACTAAACCAGTCCTGGCGCATACACAGAACACTTTTACGCATTTATTATTGTCGGTATTTAGTAAACTACAAGGCTCTTTGCCCTGTGTGACATGGTTCATGAAATTTACCATCCACCATAGCCAGTGTTGCCCCCTCAAGGAAAATCGCAATAATAACACTGGCAAAATAGAGGCACCTGAAAGTGCCTTGCAACATAAAACAGAGATTTGATGTCCTGACTGTCCCACAAACGTCAAATGGGAGCCACAAAGCTGGGTCACACGTGACTTACTCTTTCCAGCCAAGGGTAATCGTGTCGTTTTTACTTCAGACATTTCATCTAGAGCAGTAGTCTTGGCCAGTTAGGCTAGAGGTATACTAACAACGGGCTATTGTTGTAGGGGAAATAAGGTGAATACGGAGAGATACAAATGAGCAACGATGTCACAAGCTGATGTGGGTGCTCGCTGATTGGACAGCAGCTTGATGCACAAGGAATGGTCCACTCACGCTTTTGAGTCGGTTCAGTTTTCGCAGGATTTCGTCTACTGAATCTCGACCAAATGTCGATATTTTTGAGCTGAGCATTCTTACGACCTATGCGGATCCCTGTATGCACTTTGAATCCACCTGTTTGTGCGCTGCGTGGAGGGAGGGCACAAACAAAATCGGGTCTTACAAGGACCCGTACAACACTGTAGTATATAAAACGCTGGTTCCGGCGCAACACATGCGACTCTCCAAGGCCGTTCAGTGTATCTACTCACCTCGCAGCATCCATTTGTACCTGCCCCAGGCAACCAGGGTCGTCTTGATCAATTTCACTCGCATGCCTTACTAGCAGCGAGACGAGCCGAGACGAGACAGCCACTGGAATTGTATCGGTCAGTCTCGTGACGGTCTCACGACCAACGCTATTTACACCGACTAAGATTGCTATTGGCTTAACCGACCGGTTCGTTGCAATCTGGATCTGGCAACCGAGGAATTGTGAAGACTTGGGGAGAGGCACTGGGACCACCGAGGGAGACGGCCTCGGCATGAATTGTCTCAATCCGACACTACATGTAGGCTGTCTATCCCGGACCCACCATGTCAACCCCTAATTCCACCCACAAGTTGCGGCGGGGGGATATAAATCATCCCGCTAGGTCCAAAAATGCGCGCAAGCTTGCATGGGGTGCAACTTTGGGCACCCGAGAGTGGACGAGAACCCCAAGTTCGACTGTTCAGCCAGGCAAGTTTTAAGTTGTCGTAATAAATACGAAGTTACAAGTAATTCATAAACGAAGTGGCTGATACCCAATAAAATCATTACTAAAACCAGTTCAGAGCTTATATGCATAGATCAGATGGTACCTAATAATAGCATTGTTCATCGGGTCCCGAATCTCTCTTCGTATCTCATCCATCCACTTATCAAACTCCGAGTCGGTCAGCCCAGAGGATAGAAATACTGGCCGGGTGCTCTCCACGAACTGGTGGACGTTCATCGCCATAAGTAGTCCAACTTCCTGCATAACTGGATCGGGATGCCAAAGGCTGTTGATAGGCATTTCCCAGACCCTGTGAACAATATTACGAAAGCCGGAAGTAGGTTGCAACCCCCAAAGCTCATCGTCCGGGCTGAGCCAAGCATCGATATCATGGCTCCCTTCTAGCAGAACCCCGCGCTTTGACAATATGGTGCGGGTATCTTCGAAAAAGCGGGCAGATCGGCTGGCAGGACCTTCGAGCGCTGGTACACGCTCCCCGGGCAACGTGAGCTGAGGATATATCTCCCCACAAACAAACAACCCTCCGGGACGTAGGACCCGATGCATGTCCTTCAGGAGGGAGCGCCAGTCCTTGACCTGCGATTGATCAACGAGTTGCACTGAGCATAAACTAAATTCCGCACTTGAGGTTGGAACTAGTGCTGACCATGCCAATTGAGTGACGTGCATGCACAATGTCAAATGTGCCGTCCGCCTCCATTATCCCCTCATGTATGTCGTACACTTCATAATGTAAGTTAACGTGCGGCACATGAGGGGTGGTAGGTACAACGTCAATGGATTTGACGTGCACTCCCCGAAACTTCACCGCTGTTTCCTCCGCCCTGTTTCACCATCGTGGGTAATTGTGTCAGTAGGAGCCCAAAAAGGTAAAGTGAGGGAGAGGTACGAAACTGAGGCAACCTAACTCACCACATCCCTGTCTGGGTCCGAACGTCAAGCACCTTCTTCTGCCCACCGCCCGGGTCGGATGAGAGATGTGCCAAGATGATCTCGTCAAGTGCCTCTCCAGCAACGAGCTTGAGTGCAAGATGTTGGATTCGCAACCGGCGAATCTCGCCATCGTCAGCTGGGAGAACCATTGGGATTCCTTCATATGCGGGAAATGCACGTCCGTACTCCACCCGGAAGAACGCTGGCACCTATAAATAAGCGGACAAATGAGGTACAGATAGGGGCAAACTTACTGTGAACTTCCGTTGACTGGATTGTGGCCGTAGTGTCTGCTGTCGAATCCGTATCGCTTGAAGAAATGAAATCAGAGGCGAAACTCCCGGTCTCTACCGCAGGTTCTACCAGCCAAACGTCTCCCCCTGTAGTGTCATCCCACATGTGGGTAGCCATATAGTATGTATCAAGCTGGGTGTATGCAAGGGGGAACTCAGCTGGGGCTGGCTGCTGCGGGATGCGAGAATAGGACGTCGTACGAGGAGAGGGGTGTTAGGGAGACCGTTGTTCCTTCTTCGAAGAGTTGGGACCTTTATGTGCGGTATGACTCAATTGCTCCATTGATCACAGCACTCTTAGCGTTGGATCCGGCATAGTAGAGTATCCAAGCGATGCTACAACATGCAAGCTACACCTGTTCCGGAGGTCAAACTCGGGGCTGTGATTGGCTGGCGCCTAAAACCCAGCGACGTGATTGGCTAATTGGACCTCCGGAACGAACCACGCCTCATCCAAAGTTAGTGGGGGTCCTGGTCTGCGGTGGGTACCTATAGGCTGCGTTGAGGACCAATAGCCAATTTCATCTCTCCAGCTGAGTTCTGTATCACTTTCCCCGATCAGGTTGACCCACTTTTTCTGATTTCGTGATGAGGCAATACGCTCCAACCCCTCGTCACGGGCTAACCCAACCAGTCGCCGGCGCACCCGAAGAGATATCACTGTTCCACGTAGACACTCGACCAGCGGAATAATTCCACGCTATGTGTTCGTTGATCGAGCACCCGCTTAGACGAGTCTGGTTTCTATTGATGACCCTCGTATTCAGACCATGGTTTTCTTTACGGCGATCCCGGCGGCCGAAGCTTGCCTTTGAACACCCACTTGGCTCAAACCTAAAGTCGGGAAGAAGGGTTATGTACCGGAAGAGTGGCACAAGGGTGATCATTCTTGCTCTGGCATAAAATATGTATTCACCGGTCAAGGTCACCACGGCAGCTCCCGCAGGGTGACCTTGCATTCTGCACCTAACACTCGGTCTCCAGACTCGAAAATCATACGCCCTACCACCTACCCAGCAGAATTCTCCAGTATGGTCGAAGTTACTCCCCAGTGCTCGGTCGCGGCCCAACCCACGTCTAGCACAGTATTTCCGGCGCAGGCCCGCCATCTTTCGGATACTTGTTTCGCCCCACCTCTCCTATTGGTGCCAAGACAGATGTCCCTCGTTTGATACACTGCATGAAATCGGACCAGAAACATAATATGACGCGGCGAGCTTGGATAGGGTCTCACTAGAAGCAAGCGTGCAGATACTTTTACCGGTTTAATTTAAGCCGGCCGATTGCCGGTCAGCCTCCTATTGTGTTCCGAACGAACAGGGATCCGGTATAGTCGTCAGTGTTGATCCAAGTACTTACCAGCCTGAGTGGTGGGTTTCGGCTCCGAAAGCCAACACGAAGTGCCCATAGTTGTAACCTATCCATCGGGACATGACATGGCGTGACGAGAGGGAATCGGCCTCCGTGAAGTCCATCTCTTCGGGTGCCTGTGTAATTACACCTGGTTTCACAACAGTTCACCCAGCTACCACCTATCCCCGGAATGTCCCTGTACCATCGTCCGGGGCGGCCGTCAAAATTATGACGTTGCGGAATAACTCTCTGGCTGCCTTGCGAGTGGTGGGTTATACATACCTCGCACTGGGTACTCAGGGGCCTGTTCATTAAGGTTCGTAGTTTGACGGGTGTTTGCGGCGATCAGAGTGCACCAAGCTCCAGTACGAACTGGGAAGTCAGCAGTGGATGTATGCACTAATATTCAGCAACCATTAGTTTTGCTATGGGCCAGCTCGGTGGACCGTTATATTATATCCCCAGAGCTCTAACTGGGAACAACATGCATGATACCCAATTACCTGGACCCTCGCCTGGGGAGTCGTTGCTCGGGCCATGGACAATGGAACGCGATCACGTGGTGACGCGTCAGGATGTTGCCTCACGTGAGAAACTGATCGCTCCTCCTGACTTTCCTTTCGGCCACTTTGCTGTGGTTTCTTGAATTATGTCGGTCTCCCAAGCCAACGAGGACTGGAACTTGCTCGACATGAGTGATGGAGGTAGTGGCTCAGATAAGGTCAGTATTTCCTATTTTTATTGGTTCAAAGTTATGCTAAGTGTATCGAGCACAGGCCGCTTCAAAATCGCAACTGAGTGTGAGTAGCAAGTGTGAGTATGCGTTGCTATAGTAAATTAACTGTGGGCAGTCTGCTACGACAACAGCTTCTGTTGTTTCAGGATCTAGATTACCATCGACATGGGATTTGTTTGAAGATCCTTCTTTAAATGGTTCACGCGTAAGTAACATTTACTACGGGTTATCCTCTCTGCTAACGTGCCGGGGTACCCACAGCCCACCCCCAAAGCCCTCTCGGCTCTCAAGCCCACCCCTCCTCTTCCCGCACCCGAATCCCCAGTCTCCGACCGCCAAGCGGCCATAGTAACCAAACTTCTCGATGCAACGAAACGTCTACGAACCGAGCGAGATGAACTCCGTCGCAGCAAGGAATTCGTCGAGGCTGAACTTATCGCTGTTCAAGAGTCTCTGTCTCAGACACAAGCCTCCACTCCTGATCCTCAATACGAAACTAAAATCGCCGAGTTGGCAGAAAGTCTCGTTGCGGCACGCGCAACAATCGCTTCTCTTGAACGACAATCCCAATCTTTATCTTCGTCTACTCTCCTCCAATCCTCTTCCCAACCGCCCGGCACGCCCAACAGGACCACCATTGTTCCTGCCCTTCGGGCCCAAATCACCGAGCTCACTTCACGCGTCGAGCGTCGAACCGAGCAGATCGGGGTTCACCAACATGAAATCAAACGTCTCGAGGCGCACCTCGGCATGACTCAGGACACGGTCCAAGAACTTCAGGACGAATTAGGCCAGTTTGAGGTCCAGCGGCAGGCATTGGTTGAGGATGCTGAGCTGGCAAGGGAGGAGAGGGATACTGCGCGGAGAGCACTGCAAGAGGGCCAGAGGGTGGAAACGGAGGGGGCCGAAGAGGAGAAAGTTGCCCTTGTGCACGCGGTTTTTGACATGATGGGCCGGGCGAGGACGAATCGACGTGTAGCGGAGACCTTTCACGCAAAACTTACGGCGCAAACCAAAGCTTCCAAGGCTCTACGGGGTCAAATGGAGCAACGCACTACCGAGGTCGAACTCTTGATGACCCAAGTCGACAGCGTCAACGCTCGGATGTCCGCCCTCCGACAGGAACTCCAGACCGAACAGCGACGCGTGGCTGAGGAACAGGCCCGAGCAGACGAGGCCGAAAAACGGGCTGCCGACGCCGAGGAGCAAGCGCTGGCTGCCAAGTCCTCCGCGACGGAAGAACAACAGTGGGCGGCCGAACACAAATCGAAGCTTGAAGAGACCCAGGCGGAGCTCGCCCTCTCCAAGCAACGGCTCGTCCAACTAGAGTCTAGCTTGGTCCATGCCGAGTCTGCGAGGGAGGAACTTGAGGCATGTGAGGTCGCGCTCGAAGGGTTACGAGACGAGTTGGAAGCCGAGAGGAACAAGGGTGCGCGGAGCGTGGAAGAGATCCAGGCCGCGCTGGACCAACAACGTATCGAGGCGAGTCGCAAGTCATCCGAACTGGACGCTCTCAAGGACGAATTCGTCGCCACCGCCGCCGACCTAGACGCGCGCAATGCCCAGCTCACATCTCGAACTGCTGAGCTGGAGTCTTTGCAAGCCGACCTCGAAGCTAAAACGTCCGAGCTCGAGTTCAGGGATGTGCAATTTGGTCAACTCAAGACCGACCACGCAGCGCTGCAAGGATGTCTTCAGGCCCTTCAGTCTAGTTTCGAAGGGAAGCAGGCTGAAGTTGATACACTCCGTTCGAACCACCAGACACTGCAAACCGAATTCGAGTCCCTCCAGGCGGGGTATGATGCGAAGCAGGCCGAGTTCCGCACACTACAGTCAGGATTCGACGTTCTCCGCACCGAACTAGACCAGAAGACCGAGGAAGTCCTTCGGTTGGCCACTGTGTTGGACGCGGGCGCGACGAGTTCCGAGGCTGAACTCGGGTCCCTCCGGTCTGAGCTGCAGGCCGCGCGTGATTCCTCGACCCGGTCGCAACGTGCGCTAGGCGAGGTCCGGGCCGAGCTCTCTCAGGCGATTGACAAAGTAGACGTGTTGGGTGTCGAGAAGAGTGTGGTTACAGGCGAGCTGAGGGTCGCGAAGGAGCAGGTTGGGGAGCTACGGGAGAGGGTTAACGAGTTGGAAGGATTGGTTAGCGGGGTTGAGGGTGCGAAGGCGGATTTGGCCGGTACGACGAAGGAGCTGGAGGACGCCCGGGTGGAGCGGGCCTCGCTGGAACAACGCTACGAGGAGACTCGCCAGCAATACGCTGAACTGCAGCGTCAACACAATGAAGCACAACAAGAACTCGCTGACGTCAAGATGCGCGCCTCGGAAATCCAGGCCCAGCTAGAGGACGTAGAGATGCGTGCGCCTGCGAGCGAGGTGGATAGTCTACGTGCTCAAGTAGAGGCCAAGGTTGCCGAGGTGGAGAATTTGCGCTCTCAAGTGGCTGAAGTCGAAGATCTACGGGTGCAGGTGGCCGAACTCGAGGATATGCGCGCCCAGGTTGTCGAACTGGAGCGACTTGTAGTCGAGGCTCAGGCTAGTGGACAAGGGGAAGCCGTTGTTGCGCTACAGAGTCGTGTGCGGGAACTTGAACACCTTGAAGGAGAACTCCATGCAAGAGTGCAGGACTTCCAGCGTTTGGAGGCGCATGCCGGGACGTTGGAAGAGGAGCTCCGTGGGCTGGAGGGCGCGCGAGAGGAACTGCAGGTTTTGAAGCATGGGTAAGCAAAGTTATTTGTGTGAGCGATCAAGTATGCTGATGGCTGGTGTTTTAGCTCTGCACAACAACAAGACATCATCGCTGGGTTGGAAGCCCGACTGGCGAGTTCGGGAGGTTCTTCAGAAGCACTCGACAGGCTACAAGAGCAGTACGAGATGGTTCTGCAAGATGCTAAGCGCATGACGGTTGAGGTGGAGGGCTACGATGATAAGTTCCTCGAGTGAGTCATTTGCTTAGACAAATGGTTTGCCCAAGTCAACAACTAACACTTGTCTAATTCGCAGGGTTCTCAAGCGCGAGAAAAGGCTGGAGATCAAGGTCGGGAATCTGACGCGCAAGCTGCGTGCGACGCAGGCCAAGCTGGACAACGCCAAAGCCGCTCAAGCCGCCTCTCCTGCATCTGCTGCCTCAACCTCGGCCCCTGTTGCGCCAGCACCACAACCGGTTGTAGCGCCTGTAGCCGCACCCCGACCTGCGCCCGCTGCTACCCTTGCTCCTCCAGCTTCTACTGTTCCATCCCGTTCTCCTTCTCGTCTACTTTCGGCGTCTGCCCCCCTAAGCCGCTCACCTCAACGTCCACCATCTATTGCGGCTACCGGTACCGCTAGGACTGGCGCAAGCTCTATCTTCGCATCATCAAGCACGTCTTCAGCTGCGGCCTCTGTTTTCTCCGCTTCTAGCTCTACTGGCGCTGGTTCCTTGACGTTTAATTCTGGCTCGAGATTCTCTGTCCAAGTAGCTGGGTCCAAACCCTCTCGGTCTCCCGCTCGGTCGCCAGCACGCCGGCCATTGCCAGATTTCAGCTCCAAGCTAGGAAGTTCAGCCAATGCGGCCCCCGCGTCCGGACGAGCCGCCCTACGACCGCTCCCGATTTTCGGCACTCAGCCCGCTCCGGAACCAGCTAAACCGTCACCTGAGGGCAGCTCTCGAAAGCGGCCAATTCCTGACGAATTCTCCGACCTCACACCTGGGACGCACGCTGAAGTCGCTGTTACGACACCTCGCGCGCACGCGAGGATCAAAACATTGGGCGGGGGTGGAGCAGGGATCATAAAGAAGGGGTTTGTACCTTCGAGGACGGTGACAAATGGGGCAGAAGACAGGTAGGAAATACAGAGGGGGGAAGTGTATGTGTATGTGTGCATAGGCGTCCATAGTGTACATATACATTGGGATACGGACATTTGTAACTTTCCTTGTTTTTGTCTTCAGGTCATCGTCGCTTATACCTCTCTAGAGTTTAAGATTTGTCCCTTTCCAGCCTGTAGTAGTACTAGCATTAGCGAGCCGTATTTATCAGCAAGTTGCGTGTAAGCTATGATGTGGGGTGTCTTCAGCAGGAACAGAGCAACCCAGAGAGCGCTCCAGTGGTAGAAGCCATTTCATTCAAACTTGAAAGACACAACTCAAGGGGATTTAGAACGACGAGGGGTGGGGCTGGGCGGCAACATCTAGCGCGACCAGCAAGACAAGATAGACACGTTAGGGTAATACCATCCAAGCAACATCGAAGCAGAGGGCACGAGTAACAAGGGGGGTCAACTAGACAACAAGAATGAGTGGTGTACCAGAGGTCATACCGTCAATCCCGAGTTGAAACATAATTCAAGTACACTTATAGTCAGAACAGTAGTTTTCAAGTGGATATTTCCGGGACTTGGGCTAAGAGTGCGCGGGGGAGGGGGGCATGAGGGAAGCAAGAGGGAAGACACGCAGTGGTGTGAGCGTTTGTTTGTTTGGCACTGAAGTGTCAATCTGATATCTACCCGGTTCTGCCTTAGAACGCAAGGCATTGCTTCCGCGCCCAGCCCAAAGAACCGAGCACAAGTGGTGAGTTCGAGAGGAAACGGATCATCTAAAAGGGAAAAGAAGTTCCAACTTGTTCCCCGCGGAACGTAGTAAATCGAAATGCATTGCCTATAAGACAAAGTACAGAGGGGCGATGCAAAGAGAAAAGCTACAAGCAGGTTTAAAAGAAATACGCCCCAGTTGGAGATAATATGATGACGAAACCATATATAGAAAGCGATTGGAGAAGGGTAACATTTGGGTGTGTAACGTACAACACTACACATAGAACCCACGGAGGGTTGGAAGGGGGGAGTAAGTTAAAGAGATACGTCGTTGAAATAAGGGTGTGTAAGCGCGCGTTTGGCTGGGGTGGGGGTTAGCTACAGGCAGTCAACAATAAGAACAGATTGACACCCACCTGAAATACGGTTGGCCGTGTCGTATATCAACGTCCGCTACGTTTACAGGTGTTAGTAAAAGAAGATACAAACAAACAAAATACTCACAGCAATTAAATCTAAGCCTTGACCATCTATGCCTCTAACAGTTTGCGCCAGCTCAACCGCCGACCACTGAGGGAATGTCTCCTTATAGTCCGGTAATTGAGAAACGCCGGGCCATACTTCCTCATTTGGGGTACCCAGTAACCTAGACGATGGTGTTTATTGGGTGAGGTCGGCAACCCAGCCGAGATAGGAGCGTCTTACCTAAAGATCCTGAAGATCTGGTCGATTTCCGAATCGCCAGGGAACAACGGCTGCCCGTGCATAACCATCTCTGCCACAATACACCCAACAGACCACATATCGATAGCCGTGCTGTAGTGACGCGAGCCAAGGAGTACCTCGGGAGAACGATACCAGAGTGTCACGACCTGGGTAGTAAAATAAATAAATAACACGTTGGTAGGGTAGAACGGACACTACACACCTCATGAGTATAAGTCCGAAGCGGAATACCAAAAGCACGGGCTAGACCGAAATCCGCAAGTTTCAAGTTTTCGTTGGTGTCTATTCGGCTCATCAGCCGGGAGGTATACGAGCCATTGCAACAAACCTACCAATCAGCAGATTTTGTGGTTTCAAGTCACGATGCAAGATACGATGGCCATGGCAGTACCGTAGACCAGCCAAAAGCTGGTGCGTAAATTTCTGAATTAAACGCAGGAACGTTAGGTGGCACAACATTTATGTTAGCAACGGCAGACCTTGATGATTTGCTTGTCCATCCCTCGGTTCCCGTTCTTGGCGTTGACAGTTTCCATATAGCTGTAGCGCAAATATTTTAGAAATGCATTATATGACTTGGCAGAGGGCTTGCCGCTTCAAATCCATATCTAGGAACTCGAAAACGAGGTAAAGTTTGCTGTCGGCGTGAACAATGTCCAACAGCCTATTATTACGTTCTCATCAGCACGCGGCGCGTTAGTTTCCAAGCAAGACGCGAAAACTCACGCGACAACGTTGTCATCCTTCAACTCCTTCAATAAACTGATCTCGCGGATCGCTGTGCTTGGTACGCCTTCATCTTCTGCCTCTAGACGAATCTTCTTCAGCGCAACGATGCGGCCCGTGTTGATATCTCGAGCTTTGTATACAACACCATATGTCCCTGTAGAAATTTGCCAGTTGAGCGAACGATGAATCGTGGATGAGCGCTTGGGCCCAAGAGACGACACGAGGTAGCAGAAAAACGCACCCTCGCCAACTTTCTCGAGTTTTGCGTAGTTCTCCATACTGCAAGACTTGGAGGTCTGTGAGCAAGGATAGGATGGGCTTGTCGCGAGTGGGTAGTGGCGGAAGAGAGAAGCCTGTTAGGAGCAATTGCCAATAGGAATTATAACAAGTCACATGCTACAAAATCCAAAAATGGGAACAATCCCATCATAGCCGGGTACCCGGCAGAACACCCCCGGTACTACTTTACTAAATAATACAATAATATAACGACGACCTCTGCCTCATTCACTGGGATTCCTGAGAAAGGGCAGAGCTAATCGATGTATTTCGAGCGCCTACCCCCGTTGGATCTCCGCCCACCGGCGAGATGGGTCAATCGAGGTATCATGCCCATCGGCTTCCTATCGCTTTCAAGCCAAGCTTGTTTAAGCTTTTGCCTTCGACCCCAATTAACTGTTCCTTTCCCCCCTCGCTTCATGGACATGACCAAAAACATGCAACGCGGGTTGAACATCCCACAGCCTGTCGAGCAAAGCAGGGCAGTCGGCAGGCCGGCCCCGCGATGTCATGTCCAAGTGGTTTCGTGGAGGGCCATGGGTGGTAAGAATAACCGTGTCGAGCGGGATATCTTCCCAGATTTCCCGAGCACGCTCGGAAATGAAGCTAGCCTGAGGATAGTGGAATGCGCCTCGTCCTAGCTCGGGGGTAAAGGGGGAGCCGAATATACGTAGTCCATGCCAAGAACCGCAATTTGGGTAGCAGTGTGTTCGAGATAGGTGATACCGAGAGCTTGCCGGTCTATTTGAGGATCTTCAGCTGAACATCGACTGGTTTCCCGAAGTTTCGCGGCTAGCCCTTGGTCGTGATTACCCGCGACCACGAGCTTGGCGGGATGCGGCAGAGAATAAATCCATGCTACCGCTGAACGAAGCTGATCCGCACTCCCGGTCAAAGTCATATCCCCAGCATGAATAAGAATATCGCCATCGGGCACAGTTGGCTCAGCACCATGTGTATCAGAGATACACACGACACGAATGGGATGAGTTCGAGTGGCCATGGCGTATACTTGGGCTGAGCGTCCGAAACCAGAACGCCCGGAGAAATAAAAATCAAGCAAGTCACGTGCTGATACAATTATATACACACCGAAAAAGCCCTGGTACTGCTGAATTAAAATCACACGAAAACCACTTGCGCTTCATTCAGCGAATCTCCTACACAATGAGGAGGCTGAACTGCAGCATTGACAAGCACGGTCGAGCGCCTGCCCCCATTAAGTCCGTTGTCCCAGGTGAGCTTGGCAAACCGAGATATCGTACCCAGCGCCTTCTTGTCGCTCTGAACCCAAGCTTGTTTCATCCTTTGCCTTAAACCCCAATCCACCGTTTCTACACCTCTCGCCTCGTGAATGTGTCCAAAGACATGCAACATCGGCTGAACGCGCCACATCCTATCGAGCAAAGCTGGGCAGCCGGAAGGTTTACCCCGGGTAGTCATATCTAGGTGGTTAAGCGGGGGGCCGTGGGTAATTAGGATGTCCGCGTCGAGTGGAATGCTTTCCCAGACCGCCTGAGCGCGTTCAGGAAGCAGGCGTGCTTGAGGGTACTGGAACGCCCACTGCCCGAGTTCAGGTGTGTACGGAGATCCAAAAACGCGTAATTGGCGACCGAGAACCGTGATTTGAGCCGCCGAGTGTTCGAGGTAAATAATACCAAAAGCTGGCCAATCTATTTCAGGATCTTCTGCGGGATTTCGCTTCGCTTGACGAAGCTTGGCATCTAAGCCCCGGTCATGATTTCCGCCAATTACGAGCTTGGTAGGATGTGGCAGCGAGGAGAGCCATTCCGCGACTTTACGAAGTTCGTCTGCAGTCCCAGAATCAGTCAGGTCCCCGGCATGGATGAGAATGTCCCCGTCAGGAATGGGTGGTTGGGCATTGTGAGTGTCCGAGATGCAGACAACACGGATGAGATCGTCAGTCTGGGCGGGCATATGTTAGGTTGACGAGGTGGTTGAAAAGCAGGGTCGAGCTGCCAGTGAAGCGCTTTTACCGCTGCGCCACAGGTACGTGCAACCCGAGGCTGTGCAGTCAGCAATAATTCAATGTCGCAGAATGTTCGCCCCATGCATCGGTAAGGCGCGAAACAATCGTGTGAATGTAGGATTGCCTCATATGTGATTTATTCTCCTGCGAAAAATACGCGCTAGTACCATGTTCACGAAGGGGTGATTTGCCTTTCGTTCTGTCTTTCCCCTTCGTCGAGACTGAATTGAGGATATCAGAGCCAAAAGCCTGCGCTATCTACCGAGTAAGATCGACCAACCTATTCGTAGCTTCTGGGCATGCGGAACACTGCTACAGCCGCTTAGAAACCAGAAATGGGGCAGCGGTTAGAGCAGTGCAAGGTAGCAGGCGAAGCAGGTGTGCCGCGTCGTAGCCTGCATAGCCAGGTAGGATGTATGCGCAAGGATAGGACACAAAGAGCATCGAACCAAATGAACCAATCCAGAATCTTGTAATTTTAAGCACAAGTAAGTTGACGCGTTCGAAGCGAACAGCCCGAACTCCGGACGTGTCCGAACTTGAACATCAAAGTTAAAAAGGGGGTCGAATATGGGTGGCTCGAACCCCAGGCGCAGATGGCCCTCACTAAAAAACTCGGTCGTTGAAGTCAAACACTCAGACGTCAATTGATAGTTGCGAATCTACAGGACAGGTTTAGAAATGATACATCGCAGGCCTAGCGTCCATCTCATAACTGGAACAGACATTCGCAACAACTTAACACAACCAGAAAGTAGAGAGATAAAACCTTGGGGGAGAGGCACCTCATACTTTCGCGTGAGAGCTCCCATAGGCAGCCGGCTAGGCGGATGCATCAGCCTTGGCAGCCTGAAAAATGAATTAACATGTGAGATTTTTAGGATAGTGCAGCTGGCTTACTGGCGTGCCGTCTTTGAATAGGCAAATCTTGCCGTTGGGGCAGCAGCGAATTGCACCAAATATGTTCTTGATGCAGTAGTACCTATTGGACGCGCCTTGGTTATGGATAGGCCTGAGAATATGCTAACGAATCCACTCACCCAGGCTGGCAAGAATATCCCCCCTTACAGCAGTTCCAACCCTTCTTGATGCATGACTGACCACATTCAATCAATACCTACACTCCATATGCGAAAGTAACTGAGCGTACCTTCCCGTCGCAACCATTTTGAGTGACCGGGCAACAGAAGGTGCTGTAACACCAGAACCCAGAATTGCAGCACTTACTGCTGCTGCAACAACGGCCACCCAATGGGCAGCATGTATTAGGGTAACTGGCACACGAACCGTAACCAGCAGGGCAGACGACCTTCTCTGACTTGGACTTGCTGAGCGTAATGCCGCCGTCGAAGGACTGCTGAGAGTTGCTTGGCCCCGCGGGAGCGATGTCCAGCTCCGAGTCACGTCCAACAAGGTCGTCGGATGAGATGGGCTCAGCCAAGGTGAGCTGAACGACGGAAAGGAGAGCGAAGAGGAAGAAGGCGAGGAAGCTTGTAGAGCGCATTGTGTGAGAGTCGTAAGAGAGCTGGCGAAGTTGTTATTCGAGGAGTGCCCCTTTTATTCTCAAGGCCGGGCCTTTGGCCGCTCGACTTGAACCAGAGTCAATGCAAAAACCAGGCAATCCAGGTGATTGATACGAGAAGCCCCCAAACTTTTCCACGCCTGTTTCGTCGGACGCATGGATCATCGTACTGCATCAAGTCCAGCGGTTGAGGAACAGGACCACAGGGGATACCAAATGTGTGTGTATATGCGTCAAGCGCTCACCAAAATTGGTGGTTCCCTTGTTTAGCGTGGCTAGGCGGGTGGTGGAACCAAACGCCCCAGTGAATTGGAACGGCTCCTGTGCCTAGTTGACTATGCTTGCGAGGAAGACGCAGGTCCGACCGATGGTGGCGCACGGCATCCATTTAGATCCGATCACAGTCTGGTGAGAAGCAAGTACAAGCGACTCAGAAACTTGCCCTGCCAAGGTTGATTTGCGTTTTTTCTTTTCAAAAGGTTGAGTGCGGCACGGAAAGCGTTCTTGCCCACGATATAGGGGCGGCTATCTCGGCGGCCGTCAGCATTCCAGAGTTGACCATACAGATCGAAATCATTCGAGTGGCAGAAGCTCACAGGTCACACTTCGCATCTGGGTAGAAGGCCACTGACAACAAAGGCGAGAGGATAGTCAACCCAAAGTTCTCAAACACAGGCCACCAGCCACTCATTCGTAGTTCACACGCTCTAGGTCGGGGACGAGATGTCGCACGCATAATGTCCATTTCGTAAATCTTAGGAGTGTACAACGGTGATAACCCAACTGCATAAACAAAAGTACGCAGGGTGACAACGAGATATTGCATAACTTCATGAAAGTTGTTGTCTACTACTGGCTGTGGTTAGGCGGATGCATCAGCCTGAAGGGGAATTAGCAGCTCGGAGTCTCGGGAACGAAAACTTTGGCGTATTGACTCATTGCATGGTGTGAATTAACCGGAAAGCTATTCACTAAAGGGTTCATTCGCCTAACAACTCTCGGCGAGAGTGAACCCGATGTGGCTGAGCGTTGACCCTAGCGCTCAGTTCTGGCGACATCCTGCGATGCTTGGCTCGGATGCCGACCGGCCTTCCCAACCAGCACATCGAGTGCCCAATCTCTCTGCCTGTTGCCACACAATGTATTTGTTGACACACAGTGCCATGCGCGCTGGGGGTGAGGATCGACAAACGCACACTGAAAACGTCAATATGAATGCGTATATATACGTCAAATGCTGGCCAAACGGGACTGATATGCGCCTGGTTGCCAATCGGGCTATGCTCCTTGCTTGGGTTATGTTTGTTCGGCCGAAGCTTGGCAGGGCTTGGCGCACTGCAATCATCCGAGCTTGATCACGGGCTGAGTCAACCTCTGATCTACTGTGGCTCGGTGGGTCCCAATTCTGCTTCCACAAGTAGGATCACGGGAAGTGTGGGAATTCTGTCAAACATCCGCTCGCTCTGTCGGGATCCTCCGATCAGATCCGCCTGATCCTTCATCGCATCTCGTGCCCCTTTGCCATCGCCAGCCCTCTCTCTCAGCAGGTCAGTTAGGCCTTAAGCTAGTCGACGCGTCCAACCCTCGAGCTCTCACTCCGCGCCCAGCTAATGGCCATACTTGCTCTGGTGCGCAAGTAAACTAGTGCAGTTCTGCGCTTGGTTGTGAATCGAGCTATGCTTCTTTGCTAGGGTTTGGCTATTGAATCGACATTTGGCATCCCTTGGCACTCTTCAAAGACTGTGATTCGATTTAGCCTCGTATTTTGGTCTCACATTACCGTGATTGACTTTTATGTCCCGAAGTTAGAGACGGGTAACGGAAATGGCGTGATCCCTAGACATAGAGGATACCTTAGTTCGGTGCTCGCAATAACATTAAGCATAGAGACCAATAAAATAGTATAATTCGTAGTCGATTCGGCCAGGGGACAGTCGACACGCAAATTGAATAGCACTGTGGAATAGGATATAGGATTTACTACGGGCCCACTCGCTGGAGACACCACAGAATAGATCAACTGTCCATCGACATGAGGCTACCTTAAGTGAGGTGGGGGATCTTGGGCTGGACATCTTGAGATCCCAAACCTTGGCATGCCCGGCTCACGCAGACTTTTTTATTCGGGCTGCATCGAATTTGCCCATTGTACTTCTTGCTCTAGTAGCAGGCATAGCATCAGGTTGTACAGCTAGGTTGGATGTATGCGCGGTGATAGGACACAGTGAGTATCGAATCAAGTAAACCAATCCCGAATCCTAGTGATTTGGTTATGAGCGCTTGTCCGCAGATGCGCAGCGTTCACAGAGGCTCAAGATGCTGTGCCTGGCTCATTGAACGCCCGCCCATCGATCGTCCATCGATCACCTGGCCAAGCAGCCAACCCGAGTCTAACACGCAGCCACGACTACGAACACGTTGGCATCGTCCCCAACCCCCCTCCTCAGCACCAAAGGTTTCTCTCCACCATCTTCGAAAGTGATTCATTGGAGCATTACCCCATGGAAAAATTATACCATTTGGGCTCGCTCACCGAGCACATTACAATCCAGAATGTCCTCGGTCTCGTTTGCACTCTAGCAATCTTTATGTACAGGGATAATCTCCTCTGGGCTGTGAACAGCTGGAGATCCCCGCTCCGCCATTTGGCTGGCCCCAAAAACGATAATTTGGCTCTTGGAAACCAAGTGTATCTGATGAAGAAGCAAAACTCTACTGTGTGGGAGGAATGGGTTGAGAAATATGGGAAGACTCTGCGGATCAGGGGCTTCTTTGGGGTATGTTGCCCTTTGTCCCAAGCATGTGAAGCTGATCTAGAACTGCCGTACGGGTAGTCCTATCAACTTGTGACTCTCGACATGCGCGCTATTAACTCGTGAGTACGGAGAATAGGGGCGGCCCAAGTGTGGATTTCATTTAGACCCCATTTAGTGTGCTGTCTAATCCGGTAGTGTTTCCGAGGTCTGAGAGGTATCGCGAGACCTTGAAAAATGTTTTCGGCCCAGGTAAGATAACATAAGAATACTCGCAAGTCGTCGAGGTTGACAGCTGTTTGTAGGTCTGCTGTCTGTGGACGTCGACGTGCACAAGCGACAAGTAAATCCATTTAACTATTTCGGTTGATTTACTTAATACCTGATTGGGTATGCATAGCGCCAAATTGTGGCAAGTTACAAGTGTTTGCAAAGGTCAATACCTATATTCATATCGAACCATGTAGGGTCCTGCATTTGGACAGCCCCAAATTCAAGCACTGGTCCCCGTCTTCTGCGAAAATGCAAACCGAGTATGCTTAAACCACTCCTGCCGAAACAGCAACCAATTAACATCAATTTCAGCTTCGGGATTTGTGGCTTGAGTTCATGGGCAACAATCCTGAAGGTGCAACCATCGACGTCCTTCAGGGTTTGAGTCGCGCCACTCTTGACAGTATTGGCATGACAGGTACCTCCCCGCTGCATATCTGTGGGTAATGTTTTGACTCTATGCTTGGTAGGGTTTGGCTACGAGTTCAACTCACTTCAAGATGGGGATGAATATGAACTCGCAAAGGGGTTTGCAGGGGTATTCAATTCTGACAAAGATACGACGACGCTCACGGTCATCAAGGCAATGGTCTGTCAGGGATTGGGAATCGTACGTTCTTTCATGGAACTTGCGAGAGTATAACCTGACTTTATGTGTCAGCCCACCGAAGAAACACGGCATCTCAAAGCAAATATGGCAACGTAAGTACTCATAGCTGGACTTGATCGTGTTCCGCCGACTTCGCGCCACATTATTAGCACAAGGCGTATTGGCATGAAGATTGTAAAGGATAAGAAGGCAATGCTGCTGCAAGGAGAAAAGAACGGAGCCGCTTCAAAGGAGCGCGACCTCTTGTCGCTTCTCATCAAGTCGAACATGACACAAGAAACTAATGGGGATCAAGCTATGTCTGACGAAGAAGTTCTTGGTCGTGCGTCACTCAATTTATGTTCGCCAGTGTACATATTAATGCCGTGCGGACGTTACAGATATCTCGACGTTCCTCTCCGGCGGTCAGGAGACAACCAGTACCTCGACGACGTGGGCACTGTATGCGCTTGCGCTATACCCGACCGTACAGAACAAGCTTCGCAAAGAACTTCTGAGCGCGGGACTCAGCGAGGCGCCATCGATGGGGGAGCTGGACAAGCTGCCGTATCTTGACAACTTTGTGCGCGAGGTGCTCCGAGTGTATGCTGTAGCCCCGATGGTAAGCCGTCAGGCTGTGCAAGATGCCGTTATACCCGTTGCAGAGAGCTACAAGGACCGTTATGGGGTCGTTCAGACGGAGATTAGGTAATGCATCCGATCTGATAGTTTATATAATTGTGTGGCTAACAACCAAACCAGGGTACAAAAATGGGATACTGTGATGATTCCGATCCTCGCTATGAATCGCGCCAAAGATGTATGGGGAGAAGATGCGTTGGAATTCAAGTATGTCCCATATTTCTTGATCAAGATACAACCGATTTACGACCTCAAACAGACCTGAACGCTGGAACAATCTCCCGCCAAGGGTACAAGAAATGCCAGGCGTGTGGGGAAATGTCATGACGTCAGTTGACATATTACTACGGCTAGGAACTTACTGACCGGGTCGTAGATTCATTCATGGAAACCAATCTTGCATCGGCTTTCGGTTCGCTGTGACTGAGTGAGTGCCCCAGCAAGCCTCGTGTTCGTCACCTGATGGGGGTAACTTAGAATCAAAGCGCTCCTGCACTCACTTGTCCGGTCCATCGAGTTTAGCGTTGACCCCGCAATTGAAATCGAGGGAAAGTCGGGGTATGTGTTTAGAATGCTTCAACGTTTTTTGAGTGTTGATCGAACCGCCATCAACAGGCTCGTGACTCGACCGTGCGTGAAATCTCAGCCGGGCAATCAGATGCCTTTGGTTTGCAAGCCAGTCATCGGAGCCTAGATTCGCTTGCGCCGCTCCATTACCGAAGCCGGCCGGCCCGGCCCGGTGAAACAGGCCACCAGCCATTTCTTGGTGTTCCCACTCAGAAACATGGCCCGGAATTTATACACGTAAACGCTAGCCCCGAAGAATACTGTGGTTGGTTTTGTAGCGAGACTTTGCCTGTGTTATTTATTTGTTTGTCATAATACTGGAGAAAGCGCCCGGCTAGAATGCGCACGTGAATCCTCCTAGTTAAATAGACCACCGTGGCCCAGGATAAGCTACACCCTCACGCACCTACACCATGGGGTTCAACACTGACGAACTCTTGATGAGTGTAAGTGCCTGTGCTGTACCCACCTATCACGCTAATCTGTGGCTCTAGGCGCAAAGTCTGAAGTGCAGAGTGACCTAGTGAGTGTGGCAAGGAGAAGGCGTGCGCATTTTGCTTAAGTCTTGCATGGATCTGAAGGTAGACAATCAGCGAGCGAAGTTTCGTGAGACTTTTTACCAGGATCACTGGAATCACCCAAGCAACGTTTATTCCGGCATGGACAAAGAACTTGCTGAGAGAAGGGCCCTTGTGGTAAGCCATTCGTTCAGCCCTACACATCATAGGCCAACTTTCACACGTTTTTGTTTGACACAGATAGCGATTCAATACTTTCCCCCACATATGTTGTGGAGCACGTTCTCCGATGCGTACAATATTGTGGATATGCTTGGTAAGCACATTGATTGCCTTAACTTGTTCGCTGTGATCAACCGGGATGTGTTCAGAAAATCGGTTTCAATACCCTCCCAAGTGCATCCGTGTTCTGGCGGACCAGCCGACCCCAATGAACAAAAAAGACCGGCCGCGATGGCCAACGGCAGAAAATATTGTAGGTGGATCATATATGATCCATGATGACACAGAGAGCTGACGATGCGATTATCAGGTGGAGGTGGAAGGCCTAAAGTGGCTGAGCGAGGGTTGCGTGGATGGCTGCAAGAGGTTTCTCTATTGTGTGTCTCGTCCAATACATACCTCGATGTCCGACTCCAACAGATTAATTCGCTTTTTAGTTGCTGGCCATGGGTACACTGCGAATCCTGGAGAACGAGCGAGTGGACGGGAAGGTAAAATTTACCCGGCTTGGGTTGAACATGTACTAATGAAAAGATTGCAGGGATCCTTCCAGTAACCTACGAAGTGTTCGTCGGGGGACGGACGCCAAACGATCCGGAAATGAAGCAGATCGTGGATACGGACACAGTATTGTTCGACCGGGTATGTATCATCCCGAGCTTTGTGCCAGGTGCTGAACATGCGCTTCAAGAATTGATCAGCTGCCTTGTGGATAGCTTGCCCGACGTAAAGCTCAGACTCACGGTGAGATTTATGATGGATCAACGTTGTGCCTATGCTAAGTGAACGTTCGTTAGGCAATATTTGACGTGCGTATAGTATTGGTAGACCCAGGTGGCTATACTGACCCGCAAAACTGCTGATCAGTGCAATTACAATGACGAGATATCAAGTGAGGTTGCCCATGGACTACGCTGTGCTACTGATCTGGTTGACATAGCAGCGTCACACGGCAGGGTACAACCCTATAACTCTGGTGTCAAAGGGTATTCGTGGTCAGATCGAACTTGGGGCACAGAGGCCGCGTGGCCAAGCGACCGGGGAGGACTATGTCCCTGGGCTGGGCAACATTCTCGGTGCGTTAAAACCGCTCTCATGGTTATTTTCGCCTGATGATCCGTTCCCGGTCAGACCTCCCCATGAAGATCGACCCCGGTGGTGTCAACAATATCTCACTTTCCGAACGGGCGACTCTGAATCCTGAAAATCGTGAATTGAAAGTGTTCCCGCCAGGGTGTGAAGTGGTGAGTTCGTGCACGCGAGATGGTGGGGAACTAATAACCGATGTTTTTAGGTCTGCTGGTATTCATCGGTTCCGATCCGCGAGAGGCAATTTACTACCGTTCGTCACAATTATATTGTTTATATGGGTCACGTAGCCTGGTCCTTCAGCAGCAGGCTTTCACAAAAGGTGCTTGTACAAAATGGGGTATTCACATACAAGGACCTTTATGAATATATGCGGTAAGTGGCATTGCGAACGCGCTGCACAACGGCTCAAGCGCACCCACACAGGCAGGCGCTCGACTCTCATCGCAGGCTGATCTTACCAGAGGGAGGAAGTCCTGGATGCACGGCGGATGGGTACCAGTATCCAAAGGTGAGAGTATATAGCTGTTAAATCTATAATCATGGCTCAACCCCTACCAATCACAGCTGTACGTTTCGGAAAACATTGTAAGTTGTCCCGTGGCGTTCAGGAGGGTGCCAATATATGACACGGCTAACAAATACCGACAGGCCGGGTTTGTTTGCGACACAGAAATGTACTTGTAACAACCCACGACCCGACGACGAATGTCACAACGGTGGCGAGCGATTGTGACTGATATGGTACTGCGCAGTCTACCCTCTTGTCTTGCTGGTTTCGTTTGCTCATGTATGCTGACCGGTTGGCCCATATAAGGCCCGGACTTGCTCCCTTCTGCCTATTCTCGATACTACTATGAAAAATAAGGATTTTGGATTGTTTTATCTGCGTCAGCGAAGTGGATGCGCGTGCCTATCCGATTTGCTACGTTCATCGGATTCGAGAGCCTTGCAGCAACAGGGGTTTAGTCGTGGGAATAAGACTGGGCCTACAAGTTGTAACCGAGAACCCGGGGTGGTTTTTGCTGACAACGTTGTTTGCAGAACACATCAACCCATAATCATAAGCTCGGGGACGGGTCGCATATGTATTGAAAGTCTAACACCAGTCTGAAATTGAGTATAGTCCCCCGGAGAAACTTGAGACCGGTTCAAGGCTGGTCCGGATGCGATGTGCGCGAGATCGGGTGGTAGACCAGGGTTAGCTTCTACGTTTTGATCGTAGAATGGACCTGGAGTGAATCCAGAGGGCGAAAGGATTTTTCAAGCATGTCGAATAATACCGTTTGTGATTTTGGAATCGCCGTCTAGTACAGTATACTTTGACGTGATAATCGACCATTATTATGACTAACAAAGACACAATACCCCTCAGGCAGCGTCAAATGCCCAAACCTTCCTCGTCCCCTTGGAAAACCGCCTCTCATCTCCCACAGACCCCTCGGAAAATACAACCACCTTCCCCGCCTGTCCCGCTCTCCCAGCCCGCCTAGCACGATGAATATAATCGACTTCGTTCCGCGGCTCGTCTACAACAAACACCGAACGCACCAGCGGCGAAAAGTCCAACCCGCGAGACAAGAGCGACGTCGTGATCAACACCCGCGGTTCGTCCAGACTAGGCTCTCGTTGCCTTTTTCCCGGTAGAAGTTTCATAAACGATTCGATGTGCCTGTTTCCCCACTTCCTGTTGTCGCTCTCGGCGCCCTGCTCGTCAGGCAAACACACCGCACGCCTCGTACTTCAAGAAACGCCCCGAGTTCGTCAACCTTTTTCGATCAGTTGCAAAAGATGACGATTTTGCTTTTTTCCCGCCAGTTTGGGTGCTTGCGAGTTTCCTCGGCCCAGGGATCCTGTAGTTTGCGCAGTACTCTGCCAAATCCACTGCGACTCATGAGCACTCATGAGTGGCAAATAGGGCACGAGTGCACCAAATGCATACAACAATTTGTGGCATTGCTAGCCGGCCTGCTGGCATTGAACACAAGTTCCAAACATTAATAACTTCGTGGTGCGCTCTCCTAATGCCAAGTTCCGATTTATTTAATGGTCCAAAACGGAACTCCCATGAAGCGGAAATGTCACGCCTTCTAAGTTTTTTCAACTCTTTGGGACTGAACCGAGAACCGAAAAAAATCGGAGGGCCTGGCCTTCATGCGCCTTGAGTCACACCACCATCCCTGTTTGCAGCTCACTACTGCGTGGAGCTCCATTGCGGCATCGTCAGCGATCTCAAACGGGCCAAAGGTCGACATTGCAGGTGTAGCGGACGCAGTAAGTGTGCTGCGTCGCAGCCTGCACAGTCAGGGACGATGTATGCGCGGTGATGAGCGCAAGAGCGGGAGCCAATCACGGATTTTTGTGACTTCGCTTGGAGTACTTGCAAGGGCACGCGCAGTGCTTACACAAGCGCAAATCATGTGCTCATAGTGTCACGTGGCTAGCCAAGGCGGCCAACTCGGCACGCAGCCACGACAGCGAACCCGCCGATCTGTTTCTATGGGAGCAGCATAACTTAAATACCTCTGGGATACCTCTGGCACTTTTGAATACTCACCATTACACCATGACAACACCGGTTCATTTGGGCTCGCTTGTTGAACATCTCACTGTACGGAATGTGCTCTGCCTGGCTTGCACTGTTGCAATTATCAAGTACAGGGGCTTGCACTGTTGCAATTATCAAGTACAGGGACAATATCCTCTGGGTTGTCAACGGCTGGAGGTCTCCGCTGCGCCACTTGGCTGGCCCTAAAAATGAGAATCTGATTCTTGGGAACCTGATGTCTCTCGTCAAAGCCCAGAACTCCACAATGTGGGAAGAATGGGTTGAGAAATATGGGAAGACCCTACGGTACAGGGGCTTCTTTGGGGTATGTTGCTGTTATGACCTGAGTATGCGAGGCTGATCGAGGGTCGCCATACGAGTAGTCTTATCAACTTGGAACTCTGGATATGCGCGCTGTTAACTTGTGAGTGCGGAAGATCTGAGCGGCCCAAGTGTAGATTTTATTCAAGCCACATTTAGTGTGATGTCTCAATCGGCGGTATTTCCGAAGTCCGAGAGGAACCGAAAGGCACTGGCACAGATTTTAGGTGCTGGTAAGATAACAAAAAATGTTTCGTATCACCAAATTACTCAGGTTTTGTAGGTCTGCTATCTGCAGATTTGGATGCACACAAGCGACAGGTAAATTTCTTGCTTCCTTTGAAGTTTTAATTCTCTAATTGAGCTTTTACAGCGTCGCATCATGGTAGGTTACAAGTCGATAAGAGATAAATACCTACGTTCGTGCTCGAACCATGTAGAATCCGTCGTTTGGGCAACCCCAAATCCGAGCTCTAGTTCCTGTCTTCTGTGAAAAGGCGAACCAAGTATGTCTAGATCGTAGCCGTTGGGCTAACAACTAACGTATTGATCAGCTTCGAGATATCTGGCTTGACCTCATGAGCGGCAACCCTGAAGGAACAACGATTGATGTCCTTCAAGGCTTAAGCCGTGCCACCCTTGACATAATCGGTACAACTGGTACGTTCCCCCGTGTATACATGTGTTTTTGGCCCTATATGCTTGTGTAGGGTTCGGCTACGAGTTCAACTCGCTTCAGGACGGAGATGAAGATGAGCTCGCGAAGGCTTTCGCGAAGGTATTCGATTCGGATGAGGATTTGACGACGCTCACGGTAATCAAGGCGGTAACCTGTCGGGCCTTGGGAATCGTACGTCTCTTTGGGGAGCTTACCAGGATTTAACCTGATTCCCCGAGTGCCAGCCGACGGAAGAGACCCGTCGTTTCGACGCAAACATCGCAACGTAAGTGCTCGCGGCTAAACAGAGGCGAACCCCTCTCATTATATTCCCCCCTAGGACCAAGCGCATTGGTACGAAGATTGTAGAGGACAAGAAGGCCGTGCTACTCCAGGAAGAAAAGAGTGGAGTTGCCTCGAAGGAACGCGACATCCTCTCGCTTCTCATCAGGTCGAACATGGCACAAAATGGTGACCAAGCCATGTCTGACGAAGAAGTTCTTGGTCGTGCGTAGTTCAATTCATCTCCACGGTGTCGTATATATTAATGCTAGGTCGACGTTGCAGAAATATCGACATTCCTCGCTGCTGGTCACGAGACAACTAGTACCTCGACGACATGGGCGCTGTATGCGCTCACACTATACCCGACCATACAGACTAAGCTTCGCCAGGAGCTACTGAGCGCGGGACTCGGCGAGGCGCCATCGATGGCAGAGCTGGATAAACTGCCGTACCTGGATAATTTTCTGCGCGAAGTCCTCCGTGTGTACCCTGCAGTCCCGATGGTAAGCCGTCAGGCTGCGCAAGATGCTGTCATACCTGTCGCAGAGAGCTACAAGGACCATCATGGGGTCGTTCGGACGGAGATACAGTAAGTCTTTCGATATGACAGTGGGTTTGACTAATGTGGTAGATAGGATACAAAAGTGGGACACTGTGATGATTCCTATTCTGGCCATGAACCGCGCCAAGGACGTGTGGGGGGAAGATGCAATGGAATTCAGGTATATTTTTCTTTATCTTGTGCATACCGCCCTTACGAGCCCCGAATAGGCCTGAACGCTGGGACAGCCTCCCGCCGATGGTAAAGGAGATGCCAGGTATATGGGGGCATATAATGACGTAAGTTGGTGCGTCACTACAGCCGGAGACTTTATTGATCAACTTGCAGGTTCGTTCATGGAAATCAATCCTGCATCGGCTTCCGGTTTGCTGTTACCGAGTGAGTGTGTCCAAGGAAATCCTGCGTTCCGCATCTGATGGGTTTACCTCAGGATGAAAGCGTTGCTATACTCACTTGTCCGGTCTGTCGAGTTTGACATCGACCCCGAAATCGAAATTGAAGGAAAGACTGGGTATGGGTTTAGCCTGTTCCACCCGTCTAGTTCTGAGCTCTGATCCGGGGTTGCTAACAGAATTGTTACTCGGCCATGCGTGAAATCGCAACCGAAGAGGGGTAACCAGATGCCGTTGATTTGCAAGCCGGTTGTGGGAATCTAGAGCAGTCTCTGGTCTTCTATCGCTGTGTTAGATTTTCAGGGTATCCTCCGCAGAAACCCTTGCCGTGCTCATAAGCAGCTAAACTACGAGCTAGAACTTGTTTTATGTCTCAGTTGAAATATTAATTTCTGAAAGCAACTACTCTCCCACATTCCTCGGGTGTAGAGAATACTTGACATAGCGTCTACAGCATGAGACGGTCCAGCTATAAGTTTGGCCGTAGGGCCTAATATGAAGAGGAGACAATAATTTAGGCGCTCAACTGGCCTAAACAAGCATAGCATATGGTTATATGATCTCTTGTCCCCGAAAGATGCCCGAGAATTTCGGATCGAAGACTACAACGCGTGCCATATCGCAGTATCAGAGGCCTATTATTAGTGCACATTTGATGGGTTCGCAGCATTCAACCGGTGTGTGCAAGTCATTCCGGCAGTCTGAATTTCGCGAGCGGGTCTAGTGCGGTGGTTGTCCACAGTCCACCAATCGGGTGCGATTACGTAAACTCCGACTCCCGCCCTCCCAGCGGCGTGTTCAGCTTACAATGAGCCACGACCAACGGTTCCCGCAACCTGAGCGGCCTCGTCGCCCTATCGACCAGGACTGCGGGAAGTATACATCATACTGGCAGTACCGCCATCGGCATCTTTTGCTATACTGCGGGACTATATAAGATCTTCGCAGCCCCATCACCACCATCAACCTTCTCTTGCTCTGCATCCCCACACCACTCATGGCGACATTTGTTTTATCCAGCGGTCTTATGGACTTTATTACTCCCAAGAACGTATTGTGTCTTGCTTTCAGCCTGGTTGTAATCAAACATAGCGACGACCTACTCTGGCTACTCAATAGCTGGAGATCTCCGCTTCGCCACTTACCCGGGCCGAAGAGCGATAGCCCCTTTTTTGGCAACCTGCTCACGCTTCTCAGGGGGACGAATACGTATCTATGGGAAGATTGGTTCGAGAAGTACGGGAAAACCATCCGGTACTGGGGGTTCTTTGGGGTATGTCGAACTCGAACTTTCGGAAGGAGAAATGACTGAACCCTGCCGTTGTTTGTCCAGTCGTATCAACTTTTGACTATCGATATGCGTGCAATGAACTAGTGAGCCGGCTTGAGGTCTCACAGTCCATGCCTAACATACACTTTGTCATCCCTAGTATTATGTCTCATTCGAGCACCTTTTTCAAGGCTGAACGGAACCGCCAAGGGCTGGCAAGGATTTTGGGTCAGGGTGAGACCGGGATCATCCATAACTTTCAGGTTGCTCACTATGAAGTAGGTTTATTAGCAGCGGATTATGAGACACACAAGCGCCAGGTGAGTCTGTTTGCTTGAGAATGTTGTGTTTTGGCTGACTATTCTTACTATATTCGTAATTTAGCGCCGCGTCATGGTGAGCAAATTGCGTGTGCCAAAGCAGCCTCCTTTACTCAAATATAATTCTCGACTAGAATCCTGCTTTCGGGCAACCTCAGATTCGTGAACTGGTTCCGATTTTCTGCGAAAAAGCAAACCAGGTAAGCCTCGTATCTTCTTGCTGGTCGCCGTAACTGATCCCAGCACATGCTAGCTGCGAGACATCTTGCTCGACCAAATGAGCAACAACCTCGAAGGGACCACAATCGACGTACTCCAGTGGTTGAGTTATGCCACACTTGATATCATCGGAGTCGCAGGTACGTTTCGCCAGCTGTATGAACCGGTTCTATAGCTGAAGCGATTGGATAGGGTTTGGCTACGAGTTCAACTCCCTCCGTGACGGTGACGAGGACGCACTTGCAAAGGCGTTCAGCAAGGTGTTCGATACAGATGAGGATGATACGCTATCTGAGAAATTGAAAGGGCTGGCAGCTCGATTGCTAGGAATGGTATGTGTACAATGATATTTTCAAGACATTTGACTAACATGTACGCCAGCCTACGGAGAAAAACCTACTATTGAGGGCAAATATCGAGACGTGAGTATTCTTGGGTAGTGTTACACATGTCCAAATGTATTAACGCGAGATTTTAGTATGAACCGCATTGGCGCAAAGATTGTCGCGGATAAGAAGGCTCTGCTACTGCAGGAACAAAAGGACGGGACTACATTTAAGGACCGCGACATCCTTTCGCTGCTCATCAAGTCAAACATGGCACAAGAGACCGGTGGCGTCAAGGAAGATCAGTCCATGTCCGACACTGAAGTGCTTGGCCGTAAGTTATTCGTTCGTGCAATATGGCAGAGATAATCATGGATAATCGCTCACAGAAATCTCCACCTTCCTCGCTGCCGGACATGAAACAACCAGCACCTCGACGACGTGGACGCTATATGCACTTTCCAAGCACCCCCGCGTCCAGTCCAAGCTTCGCGAAGAACTACAGAGCGCCCAGCTAGGGGACGAGCCTTCGATGGCTGAGCTCGAGAAGCTACCATACTTGGACAACGTCGTTCGCGAAGCGTTCCGGGTGTTCCCCGCAGTGCCAGTCATTAGCCGCCAAGCTACTGAAGACGCTGTGATACCAGTCGGGCAAGGCTACAAGGACCGGTATGGGGTAACTCAAAATGAGATTAGGTGATTAGATAGTTCAGAGATACAAGAGATGCAGCTGACGATTTGGTTAGAATCCAAAAGTGGGATACACTTCGGATCTCGATCTTGGCGATCAATCGTGCCAAGGACGTATGGGGAGAAGATGCGTGGGAGTTCCGGTACGTGTTGGGATATATATCTTTTGGATACAAACCGTCTGCTTATGTTGCACGAGTAGGCCTGAGCGCTGGGACAATCTCCCGCCAATGGTGAAAGACATGCCCGGAGTCTATGGCAACCTCATGACGTGCGCACAGTTTCCGTTTGCGCCTTGCTATGTTTACTGACAGATATGTAGATTTATTCACGGACACCACGCGTGCATCGGCTATCGGTTCGCGCTCGTCGAGTGAGTGTATGCAAGCTTGGCATTATATCAATCAGCTAATATAGTTTCTATTAGGACCAAGGCTCTGCTATACTCGCTTGTCCGATCGATCGAATTTGATATCGACCCGAAGATCGAAATTATAGGGAAGACTGGGTGAGTTCTAGCGCTTCGTGCTCGTACTGGCTGCAGATGATAACCTGGGCGCGACTGGCAGAATCGTTACTCGCCCTTGCGTCAAGTCACAGGCAGGCAACCGGATGCCGCTCATATGCAAGCCTGCTACTGGGTTGTAAAGTCGTTTGCGCTGCTCATGGTGTGACGTCCCACTCGATCTTGGGATGCTTGGACTTTTATGGCTCGCGTCTGTTAGCTCAAATGTATATCATAATAGGCTGCCAAATATATTGGCTTTTGTGCCTAGTCGGGCTTTCGGTTGGGGCCCATGTGTGAGCATATAGCCTGCTTCGCTCATGCACTGGTTAGGTTGCTTGCTTATCAGATCTACATCACCCAGCGGGCTAAACTTCCTGGGCATGCTTACTGATGAGCCCCAATTATTACAAGGAACAACAGGAGTGACGTCGAGGAAGGGAAAGATCATTCCCCCACGCACAAGATGGCAAGAGTTGTTATAAATTTCCCACACCTCGACGTGACCATGGGAATTTTTGTGAACGAGGTAATAAGGCCTTACACAGGCCAATCCATATACAAATAGGTAGATGTGTGCCTGAGAGATAAGATAAGCCGACAAGGGGACACGATCCCCACAACTTCTTTGACCTGCGTCTGGACCTGTCATTACCAACGATACGAGCGCTACCATTGCCTTGAGCTATCTCGTTGAAGGTGATAATCCACGCACGAGCGCGCTACTCGTTGAGATTTCCCCGAACGAATATATCAACGAACTCGCCGATGCTATCCAGACCGACTACGAAGCGTGGAAAGGTCAAACTATTTTCAACTATTTTCTGTTTAAATTAGATCTTCATAGAGACCAGATTCATGACGGCATTATTGTGAGCGAAGATTCGCTCCTACCCTTTGATGATATGGTCTCGGATTACTGGTCGAGCGACTTGCCGAGAATACCTGGTATGGTCCACATTCTAGTTCGTGCCTCGAGTAAGTCATGTCCATCCATGAGGCGTTGTTCTGCGACAGGGTTGCTGACACCAGCCGGCCGCTTTGTAGCTGTTGAGCGGGATACGCGACCCGCCCGTGCGTCTGCCGTCCCCATCCTACCGAGTCTCACAAGTACTGCTTTGACACCGGGCGGCCTTGCCAAGAGACTTGCTGTACTTTCCTTGAGTGAGTAGTTTAGATTCGCACATTAGCCTAGCTAATATTTCGTGTTTAGCACAAGAAAAAACCGTGCAAGCAATCAACAGCGGCCCCACTTCATCTGTCGTCGCACGTGTCCCGGAGTTCAATGACCAGCAACACCGGTCTGACGCCCCCATCCACAATGGCCGTCCTGGCGATAAACAAGGATTACCACTTGGAATATATCATCCCATATTCCCCCAATTCACCCAAAACGCAACAAGTTCTAGTATCCCCGACTCAAAGGCCCTGAACAATATGGAACACCTTCTCATTGCTGCGCAGGATATATATACCTTGCCAAGCTCGACCGGATATCCGCGATCAGGGGCAAACTGGAGAAGCTACTTCATGCCAGCTTTACCCTGGAGGAGATTGGCGGGTGTAAAGCTAGCGGAGTAATCAAGGGAAGCCTCGATGACACACACGACCACGAGACGGCATACACCGTGATCATGGAGGTGAAAAATGAGATCGGGACTGACGACTCTGACCCCTCCGTGCAAGGTGCCGAATCATACGCACGCTATTGGAGTAACAATACCGTAAGTAACGTGTTTCGTTGATGTCCCATTGACCATGTTTCTGCCATAGATGAAACATATCCGGAACGTCTCGTGCTGTCCCTCCTTCGTTGTCGCCGTTGCCGGCCCTTGGATCTGCATACTTGGCGCCGTCTTTGTAGAAAAGGTCATCGTCCATCCTCTTACGGATTTCCTATGGATGGGACGCGAATCACACGACGAGGACCGACTTTGTAGCCTCACTCGCACATTCTGTGCCCTCCGCCAATCTATTCAGGGTCTAAACGAGTATTACTTGTCTCTACGCAAGCGGCCGGACGAAGACCTTCAACGATTCTTTCCTTATATCCGCCAATTCCCAGCTCAGGATAACCAGACTGTGTCGTTTAGTTACTCCGCAATCCTAGCGGTCAACCCCGTGCGGCCCGTGTTCCTCGCGACCACCGACTCAAGGCAGTATATCGTGGTGAAATTTGTCCGCCACTATAACTCGGTCGCGCACCGCGCTCTCGCGGCAAAAGACCTCGCCCCGAAACTTCTTTACGACAGCGAGGAACGACAAGAATGTGGGATGCGGATGATCGTCATGGAATACGTCCCCGCCAAGAACTTGCACGACTACCTTTTCCAAAAGCCACAGGACGACTGCGAAGCAGCCAAACTAAGCATCAAAACCGACTTGACTGCTGCATTGCAAATTGTCCATGAAGAAGGTCTGGTATTTGGGGACCTTCGGAAGCCGAATGTGCTTGTTGTGGAGAAAGGCACACGCGTCGGAGCCATGCTTATCGACTTCGACTGGTGTTCGCAGCACCAAACAGGCCGGTACCCGCTTGGACTGAACGATGCAGGAATTACGTGGGCGGACGGGGTGAAGAGGGGTGGTGCGATGGATCAGAAGCACGATAATGGCATGCTGGAGTTGTTGTTTGAGTAATCGGGATGACGACTCGCAACTTGGGTGATGCCCGGCTCCTTTTCGGGCGATGATGATGCTGCCTAATTTGGACAATATACTCTGTATGGTATTGCGATAAAGGCGCACGTGCAAAAAACACGCCGAGCGAGGGCCAGCAATTGTCAAAATGATATCCGAGGACTCACGAGATACCTAACAGCGTGCAGACCTCGCGGTGAGCCCCGGAGGAGCACACGGCGTGGTCTAGTTCCTTCTACACTCCAGAGCATCACGCATTCAATCTGTCGACCGAGTTTGAGACGGAGACCAGACTGATTCTACGGGCGAGCGTAATAAATATAAGTGTGAATGCTAAGCATAGCTGCTATTGAACAGGCTCTGGCTGTGGCAAGTGCCTACAGGCACCCATTTCAGCAACTCACTTTAAGAATCACGTGATCATATTCAACCCCGTGGAACGTGCGTGTACTCGATGGTTGTCGAGCCAGTGGATTCCGGTGGAATCTTAAAGATTCAGCACTGTCAACCCGGGGCCTGCGGATTTTCCGACGGGGGAAATCCGCGCGTACCTAGTAAGAGAAACCGCATCTGAGCTCAGCCAAATACGCCAGAGCTCCGGATGCTCCGGATTTGGGGGGGTGGCTCCTTGGGGTCCTGAGTAGTCCGGAGAGCTCCGGGGTGCTCCTGAGTGTTGGAGCACCAGTGCTCCTGAGTGGTCATGAGCCCTCTGGAGTGCTCAGGACCCCGTGGAGCCACCCCCCCAAATCCGGAGCGCTCTCAGGCACCCCGGAGCTCTGGCGTATTTGGCAGAGAGCTGCGAAAACTTCGCAGCTCAAGTGCGGTTATATCTGCGGAAAAGGCCGCAGGACCAGCCTACGGATTCTTGGCAAAATCCGTAGGTGGTGCCGACGGCTTTTCCGCGACTCGTGTGCAGATATTCCTCCGCTTGTATGCGGATTTTCCCACGTTTGTAGGCGGATTTCCCTTCGTTTGCGTGCGGATTGTAAATAGAAAAAAATACAATATAATTGATATAATCCGGAGGTTACATACGTAAAAACCGAATACTTGATACAGAAAGTCCGCAGCTAAAATACAGAAAGTCCGAAATCAAATAACAGGAAGACCGGAGAACAAATGCGGGGAACCCGACGTATATATGCGAAAAGTCCGGCGGATACAGAAAATCCGGAATGCTAGTACATATAAACAATCCGAAAGCGAAGAGCGAAAAGTCCGTACATTTCACGCACGCCAAACCGACGCTACCGAATCCGCAGCTTGTACTGAGGTTAGAAAGGATAAACGTTAATCGGAATAAAGTACTTGCCACGTGATTCGCCAGGTCCTCCGAGGCATTGGGAGCAGATAAGCTGGCTTGGAGGGTTGAGGGAGTGGCACTCTCGACATACTCAGCACTCTCTACGCACCTCACCAGGTAAAGTTAGTAGTCAGTCGAGGCGCTAGATACTTAAACTCACAGTCCTTTGAGGTCGAGCCTCTGGCTTTCCCTATTTGGGCTTGAGAGTCCTGCCGCTGTTGATCATACAGGTGGACGCTGGATTGGGATTAGTCGCAAACTTCAAGATAATCACCAACTCACTGTTTTTAGGTTTAGCGTCATCACTGGAGCAACCTGTGATTGGTACCATGGCGCCAGGTTCGGTCTTGTTTTTCGTGCCAGGCATTGCTAACAAGTGTGTTAGTATGCATCAATATAGTCAATAAGTCTATAGGGATGAGTGTTACCTAGTAGCGCGTCGCTTGTCGTGTCATATGAGAGGTGGCGGGCAGACAGAAGGTGGGAACAGTCGCATCAGCTAAGTTCCTAGTATTGAAGAAGCGCTGACTTACGTGGATATGGTGGAGGGCAGGGTGTAGGGCTAGGGCGTACAGGGCGGTCAAAAACCGACGGTGGTGGCCAGGAGCAAGAGGAACAGATAGGCTTAATGGTGTAAAATAGTGTACGCTTAGCTAAGCACTGTCTCGGCACTTAACACTTAGAGAATTTTTGTGCCGCTGTATCCACTTGCATTTACTCACCCCACCGAATACCTACTTAGTATGGGCAAGCGAAAGGTCATATGTATGCGTAAATGTCGCTACTGAGACTCAGAAGAAATACTTGACCATACAGTACATCATCAATCGCCAGCAACCAAGTGCGGCTGCCTTGCGGTGAGTTCCCTGTCATGTGCATGCTTATAGAGTATCTATTATATGCTAAACACATTATAGTCATGGTGCAAAACGTCATTCAAACACCAGTAATCACTTCCGTCGCCACACTAGCCCGGATTCGCATCGCTCTCACCATCCCTTGCCTGACCCTCCTCCCCCTCTGCCTGACCAATTCCCAGACAACAATCGCTCCAAATCACTGAGGGGGTCAATCAGCATATAGGAGTATCATACATGAATGTAAACCTAGCTGAAATCTGGGCTCGTTCTTTGCGCGGGCCTCCCCCACCGGAAGTCGAGGATCGGCCAGAGTCAACCTTAGACAGCCCAAAAACACTGACTCATTCCAGTCAGCGCACGAGTCCCAGAAGGACGATGAATCGGGAGACATACCTGACTGGGAGATTGTGTTGGAAGCTGGGACCGCCGGGTTACACACTACTATTGGCATTAATGCACGAGGTGAAGACTAAGGTGCAGGAATCAACTTACTACTACGAGGTAGTTTCATATAGTGGTGAGCTGTCAAAGAGGGAAACCATGGATGTGGCAACCATCCAGTGCATAGTTGGACGTGTATTTGTCCAGAGAGAATGGTGGACCACCAATCGCACCAAGAACTTGTACCCAGAGTTGTATAAACTAATATCATTATGTTCATCGATTGTACAGAAAAACTGCGGGACGCAAGAATCAAGCCGCATAGAGTGTGGAAAAGCCGCATTGGGGAAACCGCAGGCATGGCACGCGCGGGACAACCAACAGCAGAAAAAAAAACTGCATGTATGGAGTGCAGATACTGAAATCCGCACCTGTGGTTGGTCAAAACCGCAGGTACGGCATGCGCAGGAAAACCACACCCGCGGCAAGAAAACCGAAGGTGAAAAAAAGTCCGCATGTAGGGAGTGTGGATATCAAAAACCGCAGGTACGGCATGTGCAGGAAAACCGCACCTGTGGTGGGAAAACTGAGGGTGGAAAAAAAACCTGCATGTAGAGGGTGCGGATGCCGAAAACCGCACCTGCGGTTGATCAAAATTGCAGATGCAGCGCTCAAAAAAGCTGCACTTAACCTTCGGCTAATACCCAGTCCGCAGGCAGACTGCAGACTATCCGTAGGACTCGGGTCCACAGTGCAGGATGACGATTGCGTGAGTGGAAACCACTCCTCAGCAAAAAAAGTGTGGCAAAATAGCAAGTAATTGGGGCAAATTACAACATTAACCCATTAACTATCCCCCCACTATAATTTGCTGCAATGACCCCTAATTAAGTGTAATTATTGTGTAATTTGGTGTAAATTACACCATTACACCATTAACTTTATCCCTGTTTATAATTACACCCTACAGTTTTTGCAGAGTCACTATGGAAACTAAATTGGCGGGATTTTGGCCCAAATTGATGCAAATTTCAGGATTTGGGTCAATTTAGGGTGATCTGGGAATTTTGGCCTAGGCCGAATTTCAACCCAGTTCAGGCTGGAATAATTTGCAAAAAATCACGGGGTCCCTTGGGCCAAAAATCAGGCTGATTTTACACTAGAAATGGCAGGGGCTCCCCCAGTATGGTGGCCAGGTTGAACAAGTATGAATTAAGCCAAAAAACTGTCACTCCATAGTTTAGGGCCGGCCTGCTGCACTTGGAAGATCACACAAAATCACCCGGAACACCGGCGCTTAAACATAAGTCCAGTGACATCCGCCTACATCACTCAGCTCCACACTCAACGTCAACCACCACTGCCACCATGACAGCGATCTGGCCTCTCTTGTTGCCAGTAAGCCCCCGCCCAACGCCATTACCCATTGCTTACCTGTCGCTTGCTCATGTTGCTGCCTAGGTCCCATGCCTGTGCCCTCGCACTCGCCCACGCTCATTCTTGTCTGCACTCACTCTCCCACGCCCACCGGCGCTTGCACTCCCGCTTGCGTCCATGCTCTTTTGCGCCAATGCCCATCCCTGCCTTGCCTTTCGCCCACTCCTGCACTGACCGGCCCCCTCGGTGTCGCACCCTCCCTGACACGTGGCAAGCACATTAGAAGTGTTGATGCTTGAATGAGGGTTACGAGGTGCCACGTCACGGCGCGAACCCCCGACGTTGACCACGACCCCCTCACGCATGTGTTGCTGTGAGCAAGCAGGTAAGCCCCTGCACCCAGTACCATTACCCATGATGCTAACTGCTCCTCGCCCATCCCCTAACACTGGTCGCCCATGCCTTGCCATGCAAGCGGTGTGTGTGTCCCTGATAAGCCCCCTCTTCAATCACGTCATCCTCGCTGCTCACGCTCCTCCCCCATGCTACACACTATCATTGGCCCTCACGTTTGTGCTTATGCTCGTTTGCCCATGCTCATTCACTTGTGGCTGCATGCAAGTGCCCTGTCGCTTATGTGTGCACAATCTTGCTCGCCTTCCGCTCTCCCAGTCACTCGCCCACGCTAAGGCAGTTGCGCCAGAATCCTGCAGCAGGATTTGCCAGAATTCCCGCGCAAATTCCGGCGAAATTCCCGCCTTGCAGGTGCGGGTGCGGGTGTGGGAAGGGCCCAAAATGTGCCAGAAACCCGCCAGGTAACCCGCATATACCCGCGCTTAAGCGCTGGCGTTCCGGTGCGTGCCCGCGTGCACAAATACAGCTGGGAGGGGGGTTTTGCTGCACATCTGAGAATGAGGTTAGCCAAAACCCACCAAAAATGGATGTGAATGGTACCAGAAAATGCGCATAAATTCTGCGATTCCATTCATACAATTATTATTGGGTAGAAAAATCAGGTTGCAGCAAGCGCAGCCAGATACATCTCAGAAATAATTCAGGGGGAAGTGCACCCCCCCTCCCTCAGTCAGATCTTATCCAAATATAATGTGCAGCATACCATTCGATGCGCATTAATGAGCTGAATCGAACGCGCATACACTCAATACTGTAGCTTCAATAATCCAGGAGCTATGCCTGATTTACAGGGGCCAACCCCCTGAATAGCGCCACATGCACTAGTGAATCTCACCATGCAAATGTTGCTCCCTTGTGTGCAATAGATGCTAAACACTGAGAAGATTAATCATACGAATAATCAGCTCAATTGAAGCTGTGTAAGTGGGTGAAACAAGGGGAAAACTGCCCCTGGATTGAATGAAGTGAGCTATATGCTCTGTACACCAATGTAGGGTGGATTTGGTGATATTTTGAGGGCACAAAGATGTTCAGAGCACTTGTTTTACATATTTAAGATACCCACAAGTATGTATACTTATGTGTAAAAAAGTACACAAGCTACATGGCAAACATTGCTGGAGTGCCAGGATATGCTGCACACTGTCCAGTTCATACCTATTGAGAGCACCTGTGAGAAAGATAAAGTATTAGAAGGGGGGTTTCAACTATGGGGAATCCATTGGTGCCATCAGAAATCTCTGGAAACCATTCATTGGTGCTGTAATAGGGGTTGTGCACACCTGAGAATATTTATTGGGAAAGAATGCGCACGCTCTCGCTCAGATATTTTTTGTTCAGCTAGCAAATTATATCACTGGATAGATGTGAATTTCCTGCATTTAATGAGCTATCCTAGCAGTCATTGTGATGGGTTTTCATGATGTGCGCACACCTATGGTATTATTTCCAGCAAAGTTGCGCTGGACGCAGTTATTTTTATTGCATGAACATTTTTATATCGCTAGAGAGCTGGAATTTCTGGCTATTTTTTGAGCTATCAATAGACTGGATGTGATGGGTTTGTGGTGTGGGTGTACCTGCAGAGTGCCAGAATCCACGGGATTCTGGCGTTTTACCCGCATACTGGCTGCGGGTGCGGGTGCGGGTGCCAGAATTGTCAAAAAGTGCCAGAATCCCGCTGCAGGTGCGGGTTTCTGGCAAAATTCTGGCGTGACTGCTCTATTACAGGTAATTGGTGTAATTACACCATTACCCAACCCCTGGTTATATTACACCCTGGATTTTTGCAGAGCACACTTGCCAATTCCTCCAAGCCCCAACAGCCCACCAGGTCTCATGTACCGTCCATGAAGTGTGAGAGGGAGTCAACCCCACCAAACACTATTGATGTAGAGGTGATTTCGAGTGACAATGAAATTGTTGTGCTAGATATCAAGCCACCCAAGCAAACAGTCAGTGCATATTTATTAGCAGCAAGTAGGTTGTTGCCACTAAACTGGGTAATATCTTAGACTGCCAAGTGTCCTCGAATCAAGTACGAGGATGAGGACTTGAAACCCACTCGAGAATTGCTTGAGTCAAAGCCTAGTGTGTCTCCGCAGCAGGAAATTGACCCTTGGTGTCTGGGGTGCTAAAGAGACATGATAACCTATGCCTGTGCTCTCAAATTTCTCGTGCTCCTCCCTAATCAACCCCTGTACAAACATGCACCAAAGATTTACCATCATCGTAGCTGCAGGGAACACATGGGAAATCAAGAAATTCTTTGTGCAGTTATCTTTGAGAAGATTTGTTGCCCTTCAACGTAGTTTACGCTGAGCTGGGTACTCAGGAAAAACCCACAGCCTAATAATACAGGGGGTTAGGCAATGGTGTAATTTCCCCAAATTAGACCTAATACATCAATGTAATTACACCAGGGTAAATGAAACCAAATTACCAGGGGTAAATTCACCACCCTAAATGTCAAGACCTGTCTTTAGTTTGTATCTCTTTCGTTCCTTATGTAGTGGCTATGTATTTGTATAGTTATTTATCATTATATTTGATATAGTCCTAGTTAGTTACTGGTAGGTATGCTAGTTGAGTCCAGTGGTGGACGAGGTAAAGCAATCTGAGGTCCTCAGGTGGCTTTACCTCTCCTTATATATATCTATACCTCTGTTGAGTCATCTGTTGTATGTGCAGTCTGCAGTTAGTCACGTGTGTTTGTTTACTAGTCACCGCAGTTAATCACGTGTAGCACTGAGGCATCATTGGGCAGCCTCAGGGTGTCACATGTGTTTGTTTACTAGTCATGTGTAGGCCCACTAGGGTTGTTGTGGCTCCGAATCTTATAGGAGCTGCGTAGGGTCCGAGGGTCATGTGTTTATGCTGACTCACGCCCACTGCCCACTCATTCCTTATAAGAGAGTTTCAATGAGTGGGTCTTAAGTAATCGTCACGTGATCCTTTCTTTTCGTGTCTTATACATTATTAGTATGTGTCATGGTGGTGGGTCATGACACGATGGGTCATGTTATTGTGTCATGACATTATTCCCCCTTTTGGTCACAGCTTTGGAGGATTCCATGCAAGTGGGGAGCAGGGGTTTTGAAGTTTTTTTTGTATAGTAATGCATAAGGTAAACAACAAAATAAAAGACAGGTCTAAGGGAATACAAAAAAGGGATGTTCCCCTGTCTCTATCCATTCAATGTTTTTGGCCACCCAGGTGGCTCCTTCCTCTCCCTCTATGTCCGACCAGCATTTGGTGATCCCTTCTTGGCTGTTGCCTAGGATCACTGTCGGTTGCACCTTCATTGCCTTCACGTGCTTATAACGACCTGTGAAGTCAGCCTTGTACTGGCTCAGGGCCTTGAGTGAGTATCTGCCATTAGTGTGGACCATATTGTCGAGGATCCACACACCGGTGTCTTCCAATAGCGCAGCTACGTTCCAGACGTTGCACATGCGGCTATGGGTAGCCTTCCCCCGCACATATGCTGTTTTTCTGGTGCCAGTCGCCCCTTTGATCACCAGGATTTTGTGGCGCCTCCCTGGCACCTTCGGTGGGATTTCCCTCTCAAACCATCTATTGGCTTGGTTGATGTGGGCCTGGTCCTCTGGGAGTTCGAGTTCGAGTTCGACGTGGATGGGGGGAAGGAGGCCCGCGTCCTCCTTGTACCAGTAGTCTGCATATGCTTGTATGGAGTTCCAGGCCGTCGTCATTGAGAGGGGGCGCAGTTGTTAGTATAATTGTCGAAGAACTCCTCCCTGGTCCTCAACTCCATGATCTCCGTTCCGTCCTCCAGGTCCGCCTCCATATGAGACCTTTTCTTCCCCCTCCTTCCTGCCACGAGTATCCCTTCAAGGGACTCCTCCGTGAGTTCCCTGGCCATCAGGTCTTCGACCGTTTCCCCATTTTCCCCAACTGCCTTCCATAGAGAGTGGAAGGCTGTATGGGCTGGACAGCTGCCAGGACCCTCTTGTAGATCCTTCGGGGCGACATTGGGGTGGTTCCCTTTGAAGTCCCAGAAGTGGGTGTTTCAGGTGTCCCATCCCACCTTTCAGTCCTTGCTCACTGTCAGGGCGTGGATGTGGAGGGGACGGGCTGGGTTGTACCCTGGTTTGTTTGGGTCGTGTTGTTCCACCACAGCTAGTGTCTGCCAGTGGTTGGGTCTGCCCCTGCAGAACGCCTCGTACTGGGCCGAGCCACTTCAGCATTTTTTTTAAGACTAGACAGGCATTTCAGACCCGTTTTGCATTCTAGTCAGCAAACGGGCAT
>WSTK01000203.1:0-48799 GCA_019616945.1 Ceratobasidium sp. 414 | reverse complement strand
TTCGGGGCTCGTTCGGGGCTCATTCCAGACCCTTTCCAGACCCTTTCCGCCAGAACACGCCCCGAAATCCCCCAGAAAGCGCCCCGGAGAATCTTGAGTGATCTCCGGTGGGAGCAACGTGAGCGTTAGGAGGGCGCCCCGAACGCTGTGAATTTGTTCGGCGTACCAGCAAAATATCGTAAGGGTGCGTACCCTCGCGGCAAGGCAACCAGTGAAGCACCCATTGGGCATAGAACAAGAACCACCCACGCGCACACCGCCAAGAAGAATGATTGCGGCGCCAGGCTGGTTGGAAGTGCGGCGGTTCTGCAAAAAGGTGGTATGAGCCGCTGGCTGAGTACATGTGCCTCGCTTGGTTCTTGGCGATACTTCGGCTGACCATTATCTTACTTTCACGGGGCACCTGGCCCGAGCTCAACGCAGGCACATGCGCGTGGGTTGAGTGAAATGATAATACATAGACCAGGTCATACAAGCCGAAGTGCTCTCTAGTGTCTCACAATAGCCTTTTCCCACTCCTATATGCTCTGTATAGCAGCCTTAGGCAACCCACTTTCAGCTACTTAGTTAGATAGGCACCTCCGCAGCAAAATAGTTAGCAGCACTACGTCTCCTATGCTTGTCCTCTTCTGTTTCCCCTTCCTGTGTAGTCCCTTCTCTCTCCACAGGGTTTAGTCGCACTATTGGGCGCCACCCCGCAACGACTCAAAATATACCTGATTCCAAAAGAAAAAGAAAAAGAAAAAAAGAGCTGAAGTGGAGCTACTTTCTCGCCTGTTCCTTGCTCTTTTACCGTTTAACTTCCGCTCGCTTTTAGAAGGCGAAGATACGAATATCAAGGCCTCTTTCTTGGACGAACTAGTACTTGATCCAGGAGGGGATGCAGCATGTACCCCTGTGGTTCACTTGTCCTAACGACTCAGGTCCTTGAGCAAGGCGCCCGCATATAGATGATTGTTTTTATGAAATTATTCTATGGTCGTATAGCATTCGTGTTGAGTACCAATTTTGCTAGAGCAAAGTATTATTCATACTCCTCGGTAGTCGACCCGAGGTATCACCATTAGGTGGGCCGAGGTTTGGGTTACATAAGTATCAATATCATATACGATTTGCGACTTATTACAACCTGGATGCTGTAGTAAGCGCATATAATCCTAAAATTTAAGTCGCTTTAAGACACAGGGACCTGAGACCACCCAAAGGCGTATAAGTATTGTGGAACTGCAACTACTTGTGCACTCACCATGAGCCTGTCGACGTCAGCCACGTATCCACTACCAGATTTGGCGATCACAACCGTGTTCGAACTGCCACTATTGAGACTAACATGGACTACGCTTGATTCGGGCGTCTGGCCGTCTGCTGTGGGTAAGAATGCGACGGTCTGTGATACGCCGTTGACTGTCACGGTTCCATAGCGCTGGGTCGAATCGCCGTTCTGAAAGGGATGTTGAACAAAAAATTCCACGCGAGATTAAAGGTGTATCCTACCTCGTCCTTGATCCTGAGAGTAGTGCGCGTGCTGGCATTACTCACAACGTTGTTGAACGTGAGAGTACCATCCCCACTTCCCCCAATGTATCCAACCGCAGAGCCACCGGAACAGCCTATACGGAAACCGGCGTTAGTATGTAGTGTTGGTGTAACAGCTAGGATATTCACCGGAGCAGGTAGCCACAACGGCGGCGCTGCCCCTGGTGGCACTTTCAGCTTCGTACCAGTTCTCGCTCGGCCCAGCGGTCATTGAGCCAGAGTTGACGTCAATGACCCAATTAATATAGTTGGTTGGCATGCTAGCGGTAGTCCCCGAAATGACTAGGGGCATCCAAATGTAGGTGCTGCGCATCAAGTTGCTGCTAAACCAACGGTCTGAAACATCACTTAGGCGTGGACACAAACGCCATGAGATACGGGAATAAACATACCACCCATGTACATGAAGTTATTGCCCACGGGAAGAACAAAGGTTGTCTGGCTATTGTACGTGTGTGTTCCAGATGGCGCGAATGTCTGAAACCGGGTTACATATTAGTCTATGATTCCAGAAGTGTTACATGTGACAGACCTTCCAAGACGACCAAGGGCCAGAGAGAGACGTGCTGGTCGAGTACATGTTGTCATTGGAGTCCCATCCTAATGGGATGTTGTCAACATGGGAACACTGGGAGAAACTAAGCGCGTTTTGACTGACCTGTGAGCTGAGACGCGAACATGAAATACACACCGCTCGACGACTTAATCACGGCTGGTGCTTCGTATTTTTCGGCCCAGGTGTACACGTTCGAAACTACGGATAGGTAGTCGGACGACAGTTTGTCGATACGGAGCCCGTTTGCCCGCTGGAAATATTTGTTATCACCCTGAAATGTGGGGTGGCTGTTCACTTACGTCTTCGGTCAGGAGATAGGCTTGTCCATCCGTGTCCTTGTACAAGCCCATATCACGGCTTTGGAATCCCAGAGGCTGGGAACTGCCTAGGTAGGTGTAAGTCCCGCACACAGAGGAGCCGGTCGCGACGCCGACTTTAGCCTCCCCGTAGTTTGAGCTGTCAATGTGCATATACATAACGTATTTTCCAGTAGAAGAGTTGTAGATAACCTAAGTATATGCATGAGGAGTTGTAGGGTACGGAGCGAATTTTATTACAAGAGCTCACCTTGGGTCGCTCTACAACGCGGCTTGGTCCTAAATCTCCGCTGCTTTGAAGGGTCAAAAGAGCTCCGACATAGTTCCACTCCACAAGATTTGTGGAAGAGTAACAGTTCACACTTTGGAAAGAGGAGCCCTAGCTTTGATGTAGTCTCATTGCTACCTTCACGAGAGACTTGTGGACATACGTTCAATTTATTCTCGCCAATCCAATAGTATGTGCTTCCCTCCTTGATTATCCCTCCACCATGCGCTTGAACATGCTGGTTACTCCCAGACTGTTGATGGGGGGTTAAGAATGAGCGGACGGAATTAGTTATTACTGTACGTACGGCAGTCCATGTTGCACCCGGGACGATCTGCAGGGTGGCAGACGCCAGTTGGAGCGAGCCCAAGATCAATGAAGACGATAGCCAGCGCATCGCGATCTAGACGGAGGTTTGCAGGCGACAAGGAGTTACGCGGCAGGGTTTATATAGACCTCAGCTTAGCCGCACACATACATACTTCCGGTTCTTGGGTAGCACGGGGATGTGTACCGGGGGGGTAACCACATTCCTCGTACCGGTGCTTTGAAGATATTCCGAGAACAACGTGAGCACCGAAGGGGCAGTCACAAGCAATACATGTTTGGGTCCGAACACTGCAGGTCTATTCAGTAAACTGTCGGCAAAATGCTACGAAGGCATGTAACCTCGTGACACCAACACCTTTTGGGCATGGAATGGGAAGAATTATGGGCGAACATACCCCTGAGAAGAATGATTTTGCCGGTACGCTTATTGGAGACTCGGCCGCTCTACGGATAGGTAAGTTGAACCGCTGACTGAACTGACATGGTTTGCTTAATTCTCGGTGATAAGTCAGCTGATCAATGTGTCTGTCTTCATGGGATACCTCCCGGTCCGAGTCCAACGCTGTCGCTCGGGCACGTTGATGGGTCTGATGAAACAACAATTCATAGACGAGTACATACAAGTTGGACCAGAGCTACTTTCTCGCCTTTCCCGTGTTACTTTTACTGAATGTCCGCTTGCCTTCGAAACCGGGCCGGGCTTTGCCAGCTTTCGGCTTGATCCCCTTGCGAGCGTCGCTCCTCCTTTCGTTTCGCTGAGCAATATTATCGCCTCTCTTCTTTTGTTTAGCGGCCATATTGGCGGACAGTGTCTCCTTTCGTTTAGTCCTGTCCGACGATCAACGGCCGGCACAAACTCCACCAATGAAGGACATACCATTCAAGTTTACTCTTGAGCTTCTCCTTCTCGATTCGTTTCGCAGCTTTCTTAAGCCGGGCAGCGTCATCGTGCACTTTCCCGCCTTCAGCACGGATCTCCGCTTTATCCCATCGAGAGCGTTCTTCAATGGCTTGCCTCTTCTCAGAAGGCATAGCGGCAAGTTTTTCGGCGCGAGAAGCAATTTGGTTGAGAGCAGAGCGAGGATCGGCAGCGGTCGCATACTTCTTGGCCTTCGATGAACCGCCAGCTGAGGGGACAGACGAGAAGGCGACGTTCGTAGTGCCACTGCCGGCTCCGTTGGGCACTGGGTCCGGTACGATTAATTGCGGCTGGGCATAACATTATATTTGTCGTGCAAGAATATTTTCGCAAGACACGAACCTTGACATTGTGTCCCTTCTCCCTCTCGTGGGTCGACAACTTCTTACTCTTACCAGCCTCCTCGCGCTTCTTGCGTTCGCGCGTAGCTTGACGCCTGTTCTCTCGGAGCAAGCCACGTTTCCTTCTTTGCTCTTCAAGCAACTCATCACGGCTCCCAGGTTCTCCGGTCGGCGCACCTCGACCCCGCTTGAAGGTGTCAATCCGGGCGTGTAATTTCGAATGCAGGGTGGTGATGCTTTCGTAAGAGGGCATGGGTTTGGGAGCCGGGACATCGTCGTTGCTCGCCTCGGGGTCGTCCGAAAGATCGGCCATGTCCACATCTGGGTCATCTGAGTCGCCCGATTCTGATATAGCCTTCTGCTTCCCCTTCTGCTTTGAAGATGCAGGTTGCGCGCCAATGGCCTCCTTTTGCAGCTCGAGTATAGTTTTATTATTTGCTGGGTCCAGCTTCAACCAACATTATTGGCTCAGCGAGGCACAGAAACCAGAACAAGGATCGAACGCTACCTTGTCTCTTCTAGCTTTCTTGGTGGCCTCCTTTATAGCTTGCTTAGGAGCAACTTGCTTCTTCTTATTCTTCTGGTACTTGGAAGTAGCCTGTAGAGAGTACAAGGTTACAAGGTTGGTTGAATTCAAAGGGAAAGATACGAACAGTATCATCTCGGTCTTGAACAAGGTAATATTTAGCTGGTATTAATTTCAGTAGACTCTCGAACACTTGATTGTGCTTCTCAAGACTGGCGCGGAGTTCGTGACTTGGAGTGATAGGCATCGAGTGATGGTCGATGTGTGGAGAACTTTTGTGTGGCAAAATAATATGTTTGGCTCAGTTTACCGGTCTAACACGGTCACGTGCTATTGTCTCGCGCTTCACCACTGAGCGCCCATCCCCAGCATCCATCAAGCATTCATCTTGACTAGCTGCGGGCTGCAGCAGATGAATCCGAGGCAACAATTCACACTACGGCGGATTAGATGGTTTATCTTGCACAGAACGTGGTGAAAGTCGTATCGGAACAAAGGAACTTGGGGCTTTCTACTGCGTTTTGCCCAAGAGAAAACTTGGAATTCCCCGTAGTGTCACTAAACCCGGGGTGTACCCCAATTATTGTTTGTCACTTAACCTCCAGCTGTCTTCTTAAGCTTGGCTTCTTAGGTTATCTTGGACCTCCACCTCTCTTACGTGCAATTCGGACCGGTGCAATATGCTCTGCGGATTGCTTTTCATTTCGTGCTGTGCTTCTGGGTACCCCGGTGATTCTCCGTAGTCACACAGCCAGTCGCTCACACATGTTTTGCACTCAGCAAAGTTGCCCCCTAACCTGTCATGCCCCAAAAGTCGCACCACTGGGCACATATGATCTTCCCTTTTTAATCCTATGAGCCTTGACACTTGAAAATAGCCTCGACCAACAAGGTATTACTCCCAACCCCACTTGTTCTTCCCTGCGGAGCTCCGGATCGTCCTCTGGATTGTGATTATTCTGAGATTCCGACTCCACGTATAAGTGCACACCCATGCTCCTACAATCGCCCCAGCAGTATCTCTTGCTCCGCTGGTTTCCGCATGGCGCCTGTTGCTCTTGATTCCACCCCTACCCTCGACGTTTTTCATGTGCCGGCCGCTGCGTCCTTAGAGCAACCAAAGAGCTGGGCACGTCTAGAGTATGAACCGTCAAACAGGAAATTGGAGGACATCCATATTCGCTCTAATTCTGGTGAGCAATCATTCAATGCCCAGCTAATGGCAAGCTTATTCGGAATTCGTCCAGGACCCATGAACCCACAGAACATGGGATGGCTCCAACCTGTATATGCGGAATCGACAAGCATGGACGAGATGCGCGATCGGTTCATGGACCAGGGTTTCCTGTGGGTCAAAGGTCTAATACCACGCTCTGACATCCTAGAGTTCAGGCGCAAATATTTCGAGTTCATGAAGCCCACGGGTGTCCTGAGAGAAGGAACCGAATCAATTGAGGGTACATATTGTGGCGAGGATCCAGAAATGTTCTTGCCTCCTGGGAATGGATGATCTTGTCACGGCCACAGAGCTGAGAAAGCCGAACAGGTAAATCCGCGTTGCACTCTTACATGGGACTTTATCTAATCTTATGAACCTAGTTTATCCAACATTCAATCGAGGCCCACCGAAGCAACTTTCTAGCCGATATCTCTGGTCATCCTGGTGTGTACAAGAAGCCCTCGTAACTCAGCGTTCATTTCATCGCGCATCCTAACCCAGCGATGACAAAGTTCGTTAAGGAGTTCACAAACTGGCCTACTGTCAAGCTCCTCGAATGTCAGATGCTGAGGGCAAATGTTCCAGGCGCTGAAACAGTGAGTTTCGTCTTGTCTAAGGTTTTTAAATCAAGCTCACACAGATTGTATAGACCATACGTGGGCTCGACGTAAACCATTCCCACCACGCGAGTGCAGCTAACACTGCTTCTACCAGGCCGTTCATTATGACCACATCTTCCTTCACTATGGACCACCCACATTCCTAACTGGCTGGCTTCCTTTCGGAGATATTGCAGTCGAAGGCGGTGGACTCACCTACCTGGAGAACTCTGTCCTCTTGGCTCAGTCCATCGAAGACGAGTTTACACGACATGCCGGGAAACTTACACCGGAGGAACGCATCAATGCTTTCAACGCCAACATGATGAAGGGTGGTGTGCTGAGCCATGACTCGCAAGAGTTTGCACAAGCTCATGGCAACGGCAAATGGCTCATCGCAAATTACGAGGCCGGGGATATTGTATTCCATCACCCCTTTATGGTATGTATCTCGCAACATCCTGAAGTATATGAATGACTGATGGAACAACTTAGATTCACGCGTCTTGCGTGAATGAATCCCCAACTCAAACCATCCGCCTTGTAAGTTTATCCGCACAGCACACGCATGCCCGCGCCTAACGCACTTGCAGGCTACCGATCTGTGGTTCGTCAATCCCAATGCGCCTTACGACAGCCGATGGACTAACTACTGGCGCCCTAACGAGTGAGTATATTGGCTTTGGCCCTGGATATCGTCCCTAACACGCGCACAGCGGTCTCTGACACTGAAACACAACGTTTGTTGGAGCTCTTTGAGATGTGGTCATATATTATCATGGGTGGAATGACTGAATTCTGTGTTTTGCGATGACTGTTGGAACTGAGAGACAAAGCTGGTTGCAAAACCATCTGGCACCTAGAGACTGAGTTGGACGCCAGAACCGACGCAAGGTTATGTGGAAGTGACCGATTGATATGGCAGTCTGATCATTAACTTTTGCCACAATATTTTTACATCTCCAGGGGACAGCCCGCACACTGGCAACTCCACCCGGCCTAACTCCCCCTTCACACTGTAGCCCTATCAGATCGTGCATACAGTTGATGCTTCTCCTGGTGGTTAGAATGTGTATACAACGACAAATATGACTAGCTAGCCTGACATAACTTGGCAGGTAGGAGCTTGGAGATAGAGAGGGCAAGGCGAGAGGCGTAGGTGTCGGGTTGTATTTACATATGTTTATATTGCCTGGTTGATGGCCTGCGGCACAACTCAGCTATCCATCTGCATATACTTAATTTGTTTAGGTTTAAGTTTAGCTAGGTAACTTGAGCATGTAGGGCGCAACAGCAACACCACAGACAGAAAACACAATAGCTTGGCGCCCCCAAACCCTACATGACAATACTTTCTTAGCAATCAGCACATACTTGAGGGACTCCATATCTAGCACTATTCGCGTTCTCGCCGAATGCTTCCGTCACGTACTCATCGCCCTCCTTGGAACAAAGCATAGCGATCTCGCCAACTGACAGATACAACCTATCCAAGCATGTCGCGTATCAATCATTGAGGTCGTACGGGGACTAGGTACTGGATTGGTATGATATCCGCCCCCTGGGTCTCCTTGGGGAGCATGACAGTCAAAGTCAAGTCGGGTAATGAAAACCCTAATCCGACCGTCCGACTGCATGTTGTGAGCCTCGCTTTCTCGCTGGGTGTTTGCTTGCGTCTTGACCTTAGGTCCATTAGATGGGTGATCCAGGGATTGGATCCTTTATGTATGCGCCATATATGCGCCATATGTGCATAGTAATCGAGCAACTAGATACTTTAGGCCACAAGATGACAAAGTGTTGAAGTGGCTTCATGTTGGCTGTAAGCTGTGAGATCCTTGGGAGATAGATACTTGGGTGGTTGCTAGCCCTATAGTGCGATAGTAAAGTGACATGGGTACTAAGCATAACACAGGGGGAGTCCCCCTGTGCACCCTGGGAGGGTGACTATAGCGGGGAAGTGACAAGACGAAGCAAGCTGAGGAACTCAGGCTTGCTTCATGGTCTATTTATACTAAGGACATACATCTGAGTCAAAAAAGAAGAATGGCAGATGCTAGTCATCCGACATGCAGAGCTTGCATATATGTGCCGATCTCCTAGAGTCATACAGAGTGATGCCAATCATAGACGGATTGGCGACGATCCTAGCACTAAGTCCAAGCCACCACGCCACGAGAAGAAGGAAAGAAGCGAGGAAAGGGGGCCAGAGGCACCCAAACGAAGCAGAAAAAGTTGGGGGCTTGTTACGCTAGTAACAGCTCACAACACTGCAAGCCCAATTGTCTCCCATGCAGGCGCAGAACTCGAGCGTAACCCTAGCGAGCACATTCGCTGGGAAGGCCGGAAGCATATTGTCAAGCAACCCTAAGTTAAATCGTGAGTATCATAAATAAGTGGTGTAGTGTACAAAATCCACCCTTCCTGGCCGCTTCACTACACTGTCAACCCGGGCCTGCGGATTTTCCGGCGGCAAGAAACCGCACACACCTAGTAAGGAAAACCGCACCTGTGCCACGGAAAACCCGCAGCTCAGGTGCGGTTATATCTGCGGAAAAGTCCGCAGGGCCAGCCTACGGATTCTTGGCAAAATCCGTAGGTACTCTCACCGGCTTTTCTGCACCTCGCGTGCGGACGTTCTCCCGCTTGTATGCGGATTTTTCCCTGTTTGTATGCGGATCTTTCTCCGTTTGCATGCGGATTTTAAATAGAAAGAATACAGTTTAATTGATATAATCCGGATGTTACATGCGTAAAAGCTGAATGTTTGATACAGAAAGTCCGGGGTCAAAGTGCAGAAAGTCCGAAGTACATATGCGAAGAATCCGAAGTACATATGCGAAAGGTCCGACACAGCGAGAAATCCGAAAGCTACATGCGGAGAATCCGAAAACGAATAGCGAAAAATCCGAACGCAAAGAGCGAAAAGTCCGTACATTATGCGTGCGCCGAACCGACGCTGCCAAATCCGCAGTTTGGATACGGTTTATCTGGACGAGACTTGCGGACAATCCGTTCATCGACCTATTCGGGCAATGAATTGGTACTTATTGAATACCCGATTACTTGCCACCCTTTTTCCCCTTGCCGCGCTTGGTCCTATGCTCAAAGTCAGTACCAAAACGCTCAACCCGTCCTCGTAATTACTTGTTTGGTTCTGGTGTGCTTGTCTCGACTGAATCGACCAACTCTTCCTTCGCCGCGCGTGTGGTCGTTTGGGCCAGGGGGCTATCGGGAGGAGGGCGCATAGGGGGACGGCGGCGACGTTTGCTGGCGGAAGTCGACGGGTCAGGGGGCACGTCGGCATCGGACGGTCCGGGAGCAGGCTCTGCAGGCAAATCAGCCGCCTCCTTCCTGGTCTTCTTGGGGGCCGCGGGGGGAGGCAGGCTAGCTAGCCGACCAGGAGTCGCTACGGTCAGCCGCTGCCTCGGAGTTTGCGCCAGCCGTTTCCCCCTTGGGGACCTGTAAATCGTCGAATGTTAGAGCTAGTTATTAATAAATCGAAACCACATACCTCTTTCGTTGCCACCTCTTTCGCCATCGCCTTCTGTTTCTTGGCCGGGGGAGGCGGCTCAACAGTATCCAGCATGTCACGTTTCTAAACGTGCAAAGTTAATTGCGAGTCCAAGCAGTAATGAGCACTTACATTTTATGCCCCTTTAGATGCAGTGGCCAGGGGGCGGGACGGAGCAGGCGAGGGAGGTGGTGAAAGGGAAGAGTCGGACGCAGCGGGAGCGGAAGCGCTGTTGTTGGTCGTGCGCGACTTCTGTGGGTGCCGGCGTTGGCTCGAATACACAATAAGTAGCATTAGACTTACTTTGTGAGCGTGTGTGATCGATAAAGGTACGGGTATTCGAGTTTGGTCTAAATAAATGCATGTGAGAACGGGCATGGGACAATTAAGTATGTACTTACCGCTGCGATAATCTCGTGTTTGTACTCAATGGACACGCCGGCTCAATTGAGGGCAAATTTGCGCCCCAAGGTAGTGCCCATACAGAGCTGAGGATGAGCCTAAGCTCATAGGTTAGTCGCCCATCAAAATCGTCAAGTAGATACACTCACCCGCATGTCCAGGTAAAACGCGTGCGGCTCTATGGTTGTGCATTTCATCAGCGGGTGTAAACAGTACCAAACAGCCAGGGTAATCACCAATCGGCCTGATCATATGACCCAGCATGACGTTTGGTAGCGGTGACAACAACGCTGCCGCAACATTCCCACCTCCCTTTTCTACATGACCGGCAGACTGCTTTTTTGCAGCAGCTGTGTCTACATGATGGCTATCACCCGTGGTGCGTTACTTAGTCTTGAGACTAGGGGCGTGTCCGGTCACTGCAATGGCACACATCATTTTTATATTTCAATCTCACTTTAACACGATATCCACATGAGTCTCTGTTGGCATCTTGAACCTAATAAGCCATCCCCAGCCATTGGCGTATTTGAACAAGGGCTCGACAGTCGCCCACGTGGGTTAACAAATCAGTATTGAGACTTGTTTGGGCGGTAGCGAGGACTAAGCGCTAATAAGAGGATCCTTCTCACGACGCTGCCAACCACCTCCATCGGCAAAGTGCTGTCTTGCAACCCATAGATATCACTAGGTACGAACACAATCACTTACACTGTTTCCGTGTCTAAGGTTCAAGCTATTTTGCCATTGAGTTTAGACATGGTTGCGAACCCAACTACTCCCACCCAGCTGCAGGCAGTTGTGGATTCCTACGATACTTTTATGTTCGATTGCGACGGAGTGCTTTGGAATGGCGATCATCTAATTCCGGGGATCATCGAGGTATTGGCTTACCTTAGGAGTCAAAGTAAGTGCTTGCCTCGCCCTTGTTGCCCACTCACGCGAATCACTTGCCCTAGAGAAGAATATTATTTTTGTCACAAATAATGCGACCAAGTCCCGGCGGAGCTACAAGGGCAAATTTGACAAGCTCGGTGTTCAGGCGGAGGTGGTGGGTGTACTCTTGTATTCATAACCCGTGCATATATGTCTGACGGTTTGTCCGCCAAATAGGACGAAATCTTTGGCTCTGCATACGCTGCGGCAGTCTATCTTTCCTCGGTGGTAAAGCTGCCTAAAAACAAGAAGGTTTATGTGATTGGTATGAAGGGGCTCGAGGAAGAGCTGGCTGAAGAAGGTATATCATACGTAGGCGGGACTGTACGATTTAAGCAACATATTCTCGCCATTTGCCGCTGACATTCATGTGTAGGACCCAGTGGATAATACACTCGACTCCTTCAATCTACCGTTTGATCCCGACCCTGCTGTAGCTGCCGTCGTTTGTGGGCTTGACACCTCGGTCAACTACACAAAGCTCTCCAAGGCCTTCCAATACCTTACTCGAAACGAAGGTTGCCTATTTATTGCCACAAACGAAGATAGCACCTACCCAACTAACGGCGGTCTTTTGCCTGGAGCGGGAGCCATCAGCGCGCCCCTCCGATTTGCCCTCAAGCGTGACCCCATATCCACCGGCAAGCCGAACGCAACTATGCTAGATTGCGTCAAAGCCAAGTATGGGTGATTACTTCCGTTGGCGTCCGGGCATTCACCTATCTCTTCAGACATAACTACGATCCAAAACGGACGATTATGATTGGTGACCGTCTAGACACGGATATTCAGTTTGGAAAGAATGGTGGTCTGGATACCCTTCTGGTCCTTTCAGGTGTGCTAGTAGTATCAAGTGATGTGTTGGCGCAACTCATTGAGCTTGACTGTTAGGCGTTACACACAAGTCCGATATAACTGGACCGAACGCTTCGCCCATTGTCCCCGATTATGTAGTGGATTCACTCGGCGATTTTGCCGTATTGGAAAAACAGGGTTGACCAGTCTCCTGTAGCCTCGCACGTACGAGTTGAAGTATAGAAAGGATCCCGGTTATATTAATCACTAAAGTCTATGGAAAGCCAGATGTCCAATCGGAAGCAAGAGGGGGCCAGAAAGTGTCCTAGGAGCAAAGAGCGACGTGATGGAGACCGTTACATATATATGCAAGTGCGTGAGAGGGAAACAAGTGATTGTCTGGACGACGAGGCGGTATAGTCGAATTGTAAGATGATATAGAAGGAACGATCAGAGTCCGCCCTCTATTGGAGGGATGCACAAAGAAGAGCCAGAGCAGAGGGTTCAAACATTTCTCAAATTTCCTGGCGGGATATGACTGTTAGAGCCGCTCTACAGCTGGGGCGGTGAACCTCCGGCCTGCTCGTAGGCGGACCTCGCGGCAACTTCGCGCTCGATCACGGAATTGATGAAGTCTTTCCTTGCGGTCAGGCTCACACCGAAAACGTTCTCGAGGTGTGTTCGAACGGCGCGCTTCGTGACTTGGCTCATGTCTGCCTCTCGTAGCATCTCTTGCACGGCGCGCTCCAACTCTAGATCGCTCGGTCCGTCACCTGAAATCATATGGCTGGGCATATCGAGGTAGTTAGTTGCTGGCCGAGACAGGCTCGTTTGGGCGTATGGTCGACCGCCGACAGGAGTGCCACGTCCACCGGACCCTGAGTTGTTGTTGTACGCGGGTGCAGGCATGTACATGCCACCTTGCGAGGGGGCGGGAGAATAGGCCCGGGACATTGGAGCTTCGTAGAACGTCTCGCGCCCATACGCCGATTGCGACTGTGCGTCCCAAGGGATGTCCTTCTTGGGTGGCGGCACCCAGGATCCAATAGAGTGGTTTGATTCTTTGTCCCAAAGTTCATTTTCCTGCAGGACAGGTTAGCAGGTGTGCGAGAAACAGTTTGGGAAGACGCACGTAATCCGACCACGTCTTCAATGGAATCGACCGTGGGTCAAATTTGCCTTCATCCTATACAAACGATTCAATTCAAGCTTCCAGGGACCAATAGCGAGGCACCTACATGAACAATCATCTTCTTGTTACCTTCGCCAACAACCAGACGAGTAGAACCCCATGAGAAATCGTCCATCTTCCAGAACGAGTAGAGTGGCAGCAAGAACGAGAAAACAGGGATGGCGAGAATGTAGAAAACCATCCAGCCAATCATGTCCCACTTGCGACGGAAGATGAAGACAAGTGCTTGTAGACCGTACACTGCGGCAAGCATGGCGAGCGAGATCACCGGTATAGGTTTACCTTCACCAGCGACCAGGTACACGAGGTAGACGATCTGTTCAAATGGATTAGCTCAACTCACAACGAGTAGCGTACCAATTACTCACATAGGCAACCGTGACAGGTTGCGTAAGGGTCGAGAGCAAATCGATAAACACAATGAAACGCATGGAGAAACAGCAGAAACCGCAGAGACGGTCCAGGAACACTAGCTCAGCCAAGTTGTGGATCGTCGAGTTGATCCAACGACGACGCTGCGAGAGTAGGACAGACCACTCATCGGGCGCAACAGTATACGCATGAGCATCCCGCACGAACTGAGTCTTGTAGTTCGGGAAGTGCTTGAGCAGGAGAGTCGTGAGGTATCGATCTTCACCAAGATGGAGTAGGTTCTTCATGTGTAGAGTGTCCACCCGATTCTCCGAGTAGTCGTCGATAACCTGCTGAGCGATGAACAGTGGCTTGTGAGTATCTGGTGAGCGTAACCGATACCTGGAGATGCGATCACAGTCAGTTTAGGAAGGAGGCGGAAGGGGATCCACATACATCGTGAAACAACCGGGCAGACAAGTAACAGAGCCGAACAGGCTCTCGAACGCCTTGGCCAAGTGATGGGAAATGAAGTACTCGTAGACCTGCATCATCGTAATAATCGACTGCTTTGCGTTGGCGATCGATGTCTCTCCGCAAACACCAAGAAGCTTCTTATCGTGAATCATCCTGCAAAAATATAATCAACCCTTGTAACCCAAACTCCGCGGCATAAAACTTACGCAGAAACCAAGCGGTTGAGTGACATGGGCTCGACAGTCGTGTCGGCATCTACCATCAGCACGTACTCGTAAAACGTCGGGTTCACGCCAATAACGTTCTTGACCTGGTGATAAACTTCCAGCTCCAACGGGTTCATCGGCGAGTTGAAGTGCACCTGTGCCGCCGATTTAGCAACGATTTAGCCCCCCACATACAATCCGACTCACTTTGTTCAAGAAATGCATCAATACCATCTGCGAGTCGCGCTTGCCACGATTTCCGGGCCTGCTCCGCTCCGTAGGTTTCCCGACTTTGGCCAACACGATGTACGGCACAACATGTCCCGCACACTCGTATAGCCCGGACCAGACTTTGCCCATGTTGTGCTGCTTCGCTCCATCTCCGAGACTGAGGAAAGACAGCGGCTCGGGATCCAAGTTCGGGTCGGCGCCCAAGATGTCAAGAGCAATGCGGGGGGTAGGACGATCGTTTCCACTACCAACAATCATACCGTCGCAAACAACAAAGAGTAGCTTGCGCTTGTCGTCGTACCGAAGCTTGGCAAGCGAGTCGATCGTGCGGCGCAGAGACTCTTCACCTTCCGTGTAACACGGCACCTGGCAGATGACGAACCGGTCGTGATCCTCGGGCGCACGAGGTGCACCAAAATGCAACGCAGCGATGAACTTGAACCCGATAATCGACGTCATGATGATTGAGAGCACAAGCAGGATCTTGGTCGCAAACTGGCACTGGGGCGAGTTGCGGTGATCGACCTTGCCGATGAGGAATAGGTTTCGTAGACAGGTCTGCTGACGGGCAAGTACATCCTGCGAGAGCCCAAGGTTGCCAATGACTTTGGAAACATCCTGGCCTGAGTATTGGTCGAACATGTTCTTAATCTCCTGTGCCATAAAGTTCACGTCTGTGTTTTGAGGAGCTTGTTGGCCCTCGGGCGCACGCCGTCCGGGCGCGAAGCCGGTCATTTCGTAGACCATGCCGTTCAATATGACTACCGATCGCTTGTTCCGCGCCATGTTCTTGATTTCGTTTGGCTGGTAGCCCATGAACCCCTTGCGGTACATGTATCGCATTTGGACCATACTCTCGAAGTACCAATCCCCACGGGGATCGTTAGTAAACGCACGGAAATCATGGTACCTGGCATCGGGAACCCCGGTTTGGTTGGAAGAGTCTAGAATAACCCAAGGGCTAACCGATCCCGTAATACCGTTGCACAACGCGCTAACCTAGAAAGAAAGTTAACTGTCGGTTCATCCAAGTGCAGAGGCTCGAGCTTACCTGGACAGGGAACAATTTGCTGACATCCGTCCCGCCGTAAGCCAAGATAGGCTTGGTGGGCACAACCGGGACCTTCAGGGCATGGGTCACCGCCAACTGCGTCAAATCGAAAACCTCGCCGCGCACAGAGACATAGACATTGTTCGGATCGTTTGTGGTCGTATGGCTCGCCAACTCACCCAAGCTAAACACATGCTCGGTGGGGCAAATGAGGACGCCTAGCACGGCAATGACGAACACGGCGCAAGCACAGATGAACCAGATGATCAAGTTGAGCGCAAACTTTTCACGCCACGCTTGGCGCACGTCCATTCGCTTGATTCGTCCGACCCACGAAAGCATAAAGTTGGGAACCCAGAACGTGAGGATCCAGCACAACGCAACCCATCGTCGACGCGCCGCAGTTTGTTTGACTTCCTCGGCCGTCTCGCCTTCCATGATCTCGCCTGGCAACGCTTCCTTGTCAGCCACGGGTTTGCGGTCCGCGGCCGTAAACAACTGTCGGCTCGGTGCGTATGATTCGCTTCCCACTGACATGGACATCGCATCATCGCCAGTCCCTCCTCTGTCCTCGGTCTGGAACGATTTATCGTCGTCATACATGTACCCGGCCTGAGCGGCACCCATAAGCGGTGCACCCTGTGCGTTGCTCACGAGTGGTAGTTGCTGACTCGAATGGCCAAATACATTGTCGCCGCCGTAGTATGGCGAATTGGGCTCCATGCCAGGTGAAGGATATGGCGCATAGGGGTCGGCAGCGCGAGGTTCGAATCCAGCCTCGGCTTCCATCTCGCGTAAACGGTTTCGTTTTTGCTCTTCAATGTCTCCAGCACGCAGCGGGTTCTCGAGCTTGTGGAATGCGGCGTGGCTCAAGAACACCTAGCACAGCGTATCAGTAACGAGCTGCTGAAACGCTCCCAGCAACTAACCTTTTCCTTGCCAACAACAATCTCGCCTTCTCCGAGGCCCAGCAAGAGCCTGACCCTAGAAATCCTCTCCGCCTCGCCCATACCGCCTTCTCCTTCTCCAAGATCGGCTTTTCCAGCTGTATCCTTGTATCTCTCCAAAAACTCGGCCGGCGTCATGCTCGCCTCCCAGACAACCCCGCTCCTCCTTGCAACCTCGGGCAAGCCCATACTCCGAACCTGGGCCTTGACACCACGGCCCTCGAGCTGGTTCGGCAACTGTCCATCGTTCGGGTTGATGCAAAATACGATCCACTGCTGCGTCTCATCGAGCGTCTCGAATAGCGTGTCCAACGCGCTGCGGAACTCGCCCGCCACACATTTGATCCCCGACGGTGGCGCGTCCTCGACCGCTGCATCTTCAGGAATATCGTCCTCGCCGAGCGTAGGCATTCGTGCGCGTCGCGAGATCGTGCCTCCCTTGCGCCGCGTCGACGGTGTACGCATCGGCTTTTGTGGTTGTTGTGCCGCGACAATTGTGTCCTCATTCCGGGGGTGCGCCTGCGTCGCGATTGCGCGTCCATTGAAGAGACCCTTGACGAATGGATTTCGGCTCCCATCCGCGGAAGACTCCGGGGCGCCCAACACCTCGCTCGTGCTCCCACGCAGCAAACTGACGAAATCTGGGTTCAAAGCATCCGAGTTGCGCTCAAGGAAGCCGTCGCTAGCGTAGGTAACAGGCCCGTTGAAGTGATTGACTGTGAACGTGGGCAGGCCGCTACGGTCAGCCGCACCGACCTTGAAGCTCGAGTGATTCCCCCAGCGCTTGCCAAAGGCCTCTACCATGGTCTGGTTCGTCTTGCGAGGCATGCGGCGAGCTTGATCGTCCATGATATGGATGAGCCCTCCGGGCTTGGTACCCACGACACGGATGCATTCGCTGTTGTCGAAGAACGGAACCGTCGGCGCCCAACGAGCTGCGACGCCCTCGCTGGCGTATTCGTCGGCATGGACCTCGAACATGGTGTATTGGATCCACCGGTGCAGGCGCTCGTTGGCAAAGTTGATGCAGAATTGATCCAGCGAGTTGGAGCGCGAGGCCGAGGGAGGAAGGTTTTGCGTTCCGGGAAGATCGAATAGCGAAATAAATGAGCTAAAATCATCCTTGCACAGACGCTGATTGATCGTCTCGTTGATCCAGGCGAAGAGAAGCGAGTAGAGGGTCTTGGCAAGATCATCTCGGTTGTCAGCGGCGCCGTCTTCGTCCAGGAATACAGTGCACAGCTCCTTTTTGACGAGCTTCGTGCGATAAGAGAGTACGGCCTCGAGAGCACTTGGCTGGAGGCCTAGAAATTCGGCGGTAAGTTCAAGAACATCCGTGTTGCGCACCACCGCGGCGTCCTCGTTCCGTGCCCGATCGCGCATGAATTCCAGGTTGCCGAGGTGAAGAATCGCGGCGACGAGTTGACAAGACTGGGCGATGTGTCGCTTGGACATGCCAACATGCTTCATCGCCATCTTGAACTGCTCGAACCGAGCCCAGTCTTCGTTGTTTCCGGGGCTCATCCCGGGACGAGGCTGCATGCCGGCGTAAGGGCGCTGGCCGGCGCCAAGATACCGGAAGGTGGTTTTGTCGGTGAGCGCAAGATGTTGACGCTCCTCGGGGCCGGCGCCGGCAGTGAGATAGTAAAAAATGTGAAAGTTTCGCTCCCCATTCGGCGCTCCAGCGACACGATTGCGTTCGAGATAATAGTCGAGGGTTTTTACACCACACACTCGGCCGCGATCGTTGAACTGGAGTTCAGTGTATTTGCCGAAGCGAGACGCGTTGGGATTGAAGAGCGTCTTCGCGTTACCAAAGGACTCGAGTACGAACTCGGCGGCGGGAATTTGTTGAGACAGTTTTGATCCCTTTTTACCGGGGTTGGAGACACTGAGCTCGAGAATGGACTTGATTGCAAGCCGCCTGTTCTCCGATTTGCCGCTGGCTGTCTCGCCACTGCCGCGATAAAAGCGAGAATTAGCTCATGAAAGAAAAGCACATGTTGGAAGACGCACAAAAAGACAATGCTCTGGTCTTGCGTCGTCCGCCTCATGTGGTAGTAGGCGTTGTTCGCCAGCTGGAAGATGTGAGGCTCTCGCGACGGGCCATCGCTGTCGGTGTTGCGGTACTCGGAGGCGTACTGCATCAAGACGGAATCGGCGACAGAATTAACATATTTGTGTGGGTTAAGAGCGATGAGCGCATGAGAGCCAACGGCTGTGTATATAGTATCAGAAAGAAAACGTTCGCGCAGACAAGAAACGATGATGTCGTCGGAGATGGAAGGGTAGAGTGCCGCGAGGTCGTCGACACTCTCCAGCTTCTGCTGGTGAGTCATCCCGCCGCTCATGACCAGCGCAGTGAGGATGGTAGTAGTCGATTGGTATAGTAGAGGTCGTCGTCTGCGCCGCCGTGGTCGTGCTCTGGCACGCTAACGACAGAAAACCACAGCAGCCATCCCCGTTTCCTCTGGACCCCTAGGGCCCTGAATCGGCACCGCCACACGGGCATCCGGACTGGCATCTCAGGCATCAGCATAGGCATCCCCAGGCATACTCTTCCGCTTCTCGAACTGGCACATGCCAACCCCCGGCTAAGACGTCATCCTTCCGCGACCAGTGTTGGTGTTGAACAAGGCTGCGCGGACGATGCCAGACTGACTTCCTCACTGCCTCGCAACCATTCCTGCAGCGCCCCCCGGTCTGGCCACCTGTGCCTCGAAGCTGATCCCCCGGTGTCCTTTGAATCAGCATCACCCCAAAAGATGATGTTTGACAAAAACATATGTAAGCACCTTAGCCCGTCCTACAGCCAACGCCGGGTAAGAGTTGTACATGGCAACCTGACATCGACCGTGTTTTCGAGCAGAAAAGCGGCTTCGCAAAAATGAATTTCAGCAACAGACGAAACCGGTGACTAAACGAAGGCTGGGTGCCAGCCGCGTGTATTTATACATCACCCTGCCTCCCTGCCTGAGACACCGTTTCCTCTCACCTTTCTTAACGCATAACCACTTGACCCCATCCGCATATATCGAGTGACCTGCATTCGCTTGAGCTATGAATGGATTATACACCAGATTAAATGGGCAAAACGGGCTTAGAAATTCGAGTTCTGGGTACATTCAAACTCGCACCCATTCGGCCTCTCTCGCCTCACCCCACGTACCAATAGCATACATCCTCCCCCTCAAGCACGCCAACCTCCTGACCCCACCCTCGGTCCTGACCATCCTAACCACGTTCTCGAACCCCTCGGGTACTCGCACATGCGCTAACTCCCCGACGTCCACAGGACCCGCATATGCCTCGGCATAGCAGCACACAAATAGCGTCGGACCTTCGTCGTCATCTTCATCTTCGACTTCGACAAGTGTAATAGGCATGTGTAGCTCTCGTTGAAGACCTTGTATGAGACGACGTATGGGAGGCAGTGGGTGTGTGTAGTGCTCCATAATGTTCGAGGCGAGTCTGTACCCAATGAGGATTACTGGAGTAATAGGCACCATTGTTTCAAGCTTTTCGGGATTTTGGGGGAAATGCGAGATAAGAGTACGCACCTGGGCTCCTTTCGTATTTATGCTCAGGAGCAGGCCAAGGGATGATGTAGCTGTGCGTGGTTACGGCTTCTCTTCGATCAGATTAGACGCCAAACTAGTACTAAGCCGTCGCGTGAGGTCTTTTCCAGTAGTATTTTAGGCCCAGCTGGTAGACACGGGTCGAAATGAATGAAATGTAGGCTTTAGCGCATATATCATACGGATCACGTGACGTACACATACCAAATTGGGGAGATTGTCGCAGGTTTCAACACTCCCTCTTACAATCTTGGTTCTTACTAATCATTCAAAGTTACAGCCAGGCCGGTCCGGACGCATGCTCCCACGGTTCCAACGCTCACAAACATATACGACTTGTTTGTCTAGCTCCAATTCTAGGCCGGAGAGTCCGATGGGGAAAGGCCAGTCCGCACCGTACCTCCGAGGAAATACGGGCAGGAGCACCCTCATGACTCGCTATCCCGCTAGTGGGCAATGGGAACGCATATACCAAATCACCCTTTGTTTCGCGGGGTGTATACTTATTTAGCTTCTAATGACAGCCCACTTTGCAGTGCCGTCTGGTTGTTTCTCTATATCGCGCAATAATCGTCTGGCTGACAGGCGGATTCGGTGACTAAAGGTATGCCCAAGCCGCTCAGGATCAGGACCAAACCCGGACCGTGTCAGGAGACGGAGCTCTAGCAATATGGGAATGAAAGCGAACTCGTCGCTTCCCCCTCCTTTTAGCCGTAAACGCGCCGACGTAATTCGTTTGGGATATAGTGGGCTAAGAGAACACAAATATTTCAAGGAGCTTTCCTCCGGGAGGCACAACTGGGCAACCAAATTTCATCGGACTATGCATCATCAGGCGAACCCCCTCAACGGCTGCCGTGTTCGGCGTATGAAATCGACAGTAGGTCTCCCAGAGCGTTCCTTCGGAGCCCAAATAAGTGCCACTCCTTAGCCAAACATACTCTCAAGGTTCAGTCTTTTTTCCGTACCAAGGTAGACTTGTACTGCAACCAAACTGAGAAACTGCCGAGACATGAAGCTCTCGACCAACTTTTTAGCGCCGGTCCAGCCAATCCTCTATCCGATACGGTCTTAAACTACGTAGTTTCAAGACACTGCTCACGCAAGTTGGATTTGGCCCAGTGTCGGCAGCGAGCACGGTCGCCATTCTGGACGTGTTCGCTTCTGATATTTTGCGGCTGGTCCGCTTATGGCGGTTTTCAGAAGTCGGAGCCGATCAAAAGATTTGGCGCTGAACGTGGAAACCGTTGTTCCAGCAACCAAGGCGGAGTGTAAGGAGCTATCGAATATGTAAATACGCAGCTGAATTCGCCTCAACGAGGCGAACACTCGACTTATACACATGTCATTTCAGTAGCATGAGTGCACACCAACTATGACATGTATTAAAATTCTGTAAGCATATAAAGATGGAAGATGATCACTGGAAGGTGCGTCCAAGTTGTCGTGTTGATAGCGCGTCTACAGGGTTGGATATAGCCTATATATGTACCATCCGGGGCTGGTTAGGGGCGTACACCAGGCATTTCTAGCCCTGTAGACGCGCTATCGACGCGATAACTTGGAGGCACCTTCCAGCGATCGTATTCCATATTTCTATGCTCACGGAGTTTTAATACATATCGTAGTCGGTGTGCACTCATGCCGGTATGCCCATTTGACCATGGCTGGGCTGAAACTGACGCTGCTAAAATGACATGTATATAGAAATGTTCGCCTCGTTGAGGCGAATTCAGCTGCGTATTCGCATATTAGATAGCTCCCCACACTTTGCCTTGGTTGCTGGAACAGCGGTTTCCGCGTTCAGCGCTAAATCTTTTGATCGGCTCTGACTTCTGAAAACCGCCATAATTGGGGTGCTACGCTGTTCGGATGTAGTCATCGCCCGCCGTCAAAGAGTGCTGTTATGGAATGGCTTGTAGAATGGCCATTCGAGTTTGATTGGGATAATAACACCTCCGTGATAGAAAACGTTTGTTGTCTCTTACCCGCTTGTGCTTACTGTTGCTGCGGGGTGCACTGTCGCTTTTCTTGCCTTGTCTGAAATTGTTCTGTTGTCGCCAGGGAAGAAAACCTCTTATCCTTCGCCATTGGTAGGTGCCGTCCTGTACTTGGGTTCCCTCTATCACTCTTGCCTTTGCTCTTTCCCTCGGTGCATAGTCGCCACCCCCCAACAACAGCAAACACATGATTCAAACTTGACGGGTCTACCAAATAAACACCAGTATTCGTAAGCAATTTGGGAACGTCGGGTCGATATTTTCTAGGTTTTATCATCCCCCACATATATAAACATATCCCAACACCTAGCTGAAACCACCCAGAGAAGTCATGTATGCCATTGGAAACTTTTGCGATAGGCATAGTTAGGAAACTAAATGATATAACGACTTAGCTCCAGCTGGTGTGGTAATGAACCATTTACGATGTGGGGTCATGTGTCAAGAGGCTCCGGATCCTGGATCGAGTGTGCTTGAAGTCCGCTTGTCCAGGACAGGGAGGGCGTAAAGCGCTGGAGTCGGAGATTCACCAGCAACGGCAACCTCGGCTGGCCTGATCTTGGGTGTAGACCCTCGATTACTTCCGCATTTTCCTCTTTCGCGGCTCGTCGCTTGGGATGCGGTCCATTCCCTTCAGCAAACGGCCAACTGGGGCATGTCAACCCAACGTCAACCTAGCTCCGCCGGCGCTCTGCATTTAGGCCATGTCACCGGGGATGGTGCAAGCCCGGTGGGATAGGGGCTGGAGCGCACAGGCCACCGCTCAGGGGCATAAAAACAGCGCGGGGGAGGGACTCGAGAGCAAAATCCTTCTCTCAACCACCACCCCCACTTACATTTACGGTCCCAACTTCTACTCGCCTTTACTGCAAGACATATCGAGTCACACACTTGCACTCGACGCCTCATGCTCGCTCTCTCTATGTTCCTTGGGTCCGCTTGCGAGTCACTTGGGTAAGCGACCTATTTCAGCCTTGGTCGTTGCCACTGACCCCAAACCCACCCAGACTCCACGAACCCCCCCCCCCCCTACTTTCACCTCAATGCCATGAGCTCTGGTATCTGCGTTACCTAAAGGTACGACTCTTTCAACGACTTGACGCACCAACTTATACTCGCACAGTGACCTTCAACCCCTATCTGAAGCCGGCTTGACCATTCTCCCCTCAGCCTGCCGCTCTGCTCACCGTAAGTTTTCCCGTTCTTGACTTGTCCTCATTAACGTATTCTTATCTTCGACTACAAAGCGGAATCTTTATACTCGCCCGGCATTACCCCCACCATCGGCTCTTTCGCTGGACACTCGTCCACTCATAGCACGTTTCCAAGCGAACTTTTATATGCGCCTGGCATCGGCAGTTGACAGCTCCCTCAGATGACATCGACAAAATTAAAACCGCCAAATACTTTCAAACCACCACAACCAAACAACATCAAACCCAAATCTCGTCGCCTCGTTGATCTTTATCTCTATTTATTTTCTACTCTCATAGTTGTTTTTCTTTCACCATCGGGACACGCTCGCTCACCTTCACCAATTGGTACGCTCGTTTCTCCCTATCACTCATGCAACTTACCAACCCAATCCTGCAGCCCTCGTCTCCACCTGTGCACCGCTTGCCTTTAATCCGACCGTCGGTCTTTGGTTCGCCCGCATCCTGCGCTGTGCTTAACTCTGCCAGTGATCAGCGCGACCCGGACCGGCGGCTCGGCTTGGACAAAACGTCGCACCAGTCCCGACCATCAAGCACGGACCGGGCTTGAACTCGACCGACGCCGGGACGCCCTCTGTGCGCCTGGTAGGTCTTGTACTCGAGCTCGGGGGTGTGGTCGGTGTCTCGTCGGCGCCGAGTGGAAGTCCGAGTCAGACGACCAGTGACCGTTGCTTAAGGTCATGCGTCCACACAATGTGTGCGGGCTGCGCTGAAATGACTGCGACGGACTGGTAACGTCGACTGGATTTGCCTGTGGATGGATAGAGGTCTCGCCGAGCACTGTAGCTCTGGTGGGATGGTCGTGCGTCTGTCTGCACAAGCGGATGGGTGCCCAAGTGACAAGCGACTTGAGGGGGAAGAGCAAACAAACATTCCGAATACTGGTCCGAGCTCCATGAAAAGTAAGTAGCCCGCTCAGCGGCTTCCTCCATGCCAATGGCTGGTATTATTTAGAACTTTGTAGCCTAACGCTTGATCGCGCTGGACCTCTGAGCCAGGTGAAAAGATTACTACCTGTACATGTTTTCGTCTTTCTCGCGCTCATGATAAAATCTCCATTCAAACTCTACCACCGAATGGTACTTGTCGAGGGTGTGATTGTATGCGCACATAAAGTTCACCTGAGCGTGCTTGCGCCACGTTTGTCGAATGTGATTATGCCCTCGCGTCCTTGGGGGAAAACATATGGGAGGAGCGACGACTACGAGTAGCGTTGGGGGTCTACACACTACCTGCTTGCCGCTCTTTCAGATCCACTGACTCGTGCACATTTCACTTCTCGAAGAATCTTGAGTGAGCGCGTTCATTCACATTCCTAGAACACACAGGTTTTGAACCGAGGCATACCAAGCTGCGAAAAACCTAACACGCGATAGCCCTGAATGGATATAAATGCATTTGTCGGTGTCATTTTATCATGACCGCCGGTTTATGTTGCCAAAAAGCTTCCATGGGCACCCGGCCCACACAGAGGGCATTTTTAGTTTACACACCACCCCAGCTCAAAGCAGAGTCCAAAAAAGCACAAATAAATACGCCCCATCCCTCTCGTCATAGTTAGTAGGTAATACTACAAAAAAGGACACGAAAGCAAGTATATACTGTATACATTTTCCCAATCTAAAGCATTTCGTTTTGGGCCATCGCCTGCTTACCGAAAAACAGAGCATAAAACATAGAACAAAACATAGAGCAAATAATCATTGTCCGTCTGCATCACTTGAGTCTGACCCCCTTCGTCCGCCCAGACCCAAGGTGCCCCCAGGCGGAGTTGAACTAGACGAACCATACCCGGGCGGAGTTGTACGAGCAGACGTGGCGAAATGGGGAGACCCAGATCCGGAGCCTGGGCCGGAGCGTGAAGCCGAGGCGGTGGGCGCTGGACCAAACTGGTACGGCTGGGAATCGAACTGGGCGTCGTATCGGGGAGCGTCAAAGCGTGGCGCGCCGTTGGGCTCGTATCGTGTGTCAAACGGCACAGTGTCGAACCGCGGAGAGGACGACGAGGAAGGTCCTGCAGCACCAAACGACGCAGGAGACGAGTTCGCAGAGTAGCGCGGAGAAGAAGCCCGTATCGATTCGAGAGGGTTCTGCAGGCTCGAGGGAGAGTCCATGCGTTCCGAGGACAGTGTGCTCATCGGCTGCGACGGGGGTGGATAGCCTGAATGTAGATGATTATGGACGTTGGAGTGTTCATGCATCTGTGAGCTTCCTGCCTGGGCCTGGGCCATTTGGCTCTGCTGGAATGCATTCCATGCAGCAGCTCCAAGTTCGCCCGAGACGGCACCGCCGGCGATGCCGAGCGTAAGAAGTGGGTAGAGGGACGTGGCGAGAAGCGAGCTCGAAGGGAGGTTCTGATGGGGAGAAGATGAACATAAAGCAGAAGCAAAGAGCCAAGATTAAAAAGCCAAGCGGGACCAAATAATATCGTGTGCATGCGGTGGGTGCCGTGCGTATAGACACGGGACACGTCGAGGCAGGATTAGAAAAACGGAGCAAACTTATCAGTAACTGATCAGCCAGGGGCAAGGACGAGGAAAGTGCTCGACGTACGGCATAGGCAGACACGGGCACGGGCGGGGAGGTGGTGCGGGGCTGGGCCTGGAGGTGGTGCTGGGACGCCAACGAGTTCGACGCGCCTAGGCTGAAGAGCGAGTTGTAGGCGGCCTGCTGCTGGGCGAGGGCGAGTGTCGAGGGGGGGAGCATGGAGAGACTCGAGTGGCTCGAGGCGGCGAGGCTGGGCGAAGCAAGGGTGGCCATGCTGGAGATGGTCGAGGCGGGCGAGGCGCGCCCGGGGTGGTCCTGCAGAAGAAACTAGGATCAAGAGCACTCGGGGCGAGGATGGGGGGCTGGGGGGCGATGAGCGCGGCCGGAGCCGGGCGGAGGACGGTGACGATGGAAGGGACTGAGGCACTCGCCAAGTATATCGAAGCGCGCTCGCGCTCGGCGCTGATGCGGCGCTTCTTGTCGGGCGGCGGGGTTGCGGTGGCCGAGGCGGGCGGGGGCGGTGTCACGTGCGCGCCGGCGACGTGCGCGCTCATGAGGGCCTCGAGCTGGACGCGCATGTCGTCTGCCTCGCGGCGGAGGCGGTCGTTGGCGGCCTGGAGCTCGTGGATCACGTACGGATGCGGGTGGGGCGCATGGGCGGGCGGCGGTGATGGAGCGGCAGGGTCGAGACCGTTGGCGTCGACGATGGCCTGGAGGCGCTTTACATTTGCCTCGAGCTGGAGAATGCAAGGCATAAATCCCTCAGTTACGACATCCGACAGGTCTAACGTACATTTTCGATGTAAGCTTTGCGCTTTGCGCGATGGCGGGCCTGGGCGCGGGCGTTGCGGGAGCGCGAGTGCAGGCCGGTGCCGGCGTGTTCTTCGTCGTGGGACATGGGGGACATGGACGTGCGGGCGGCGGGGGGCATGGTGAGTCTGATGGCGGTACGGAGTCCCGGGGGTTTGCCTCCTTATATAAAAGCACTTATATAAAGCACGGGACCGCCCTTGGGGTTACGTGATTTGTTTGTCCTAGTCTTCCGCCAGCGAAAACCACTCAAGCCAACTCCCCCCGTGCATAAATACCTAGCTGCTCGCCCCTGGACTCTGTTCTCCCCGTCGTCGTCGCCGCTGCCCCCGCCGTCGCCGCCCAACCGCTGCCCACCACTGCCCGCTGCCGCCCCTGCCGTAAGCGTACCCTTGACTTGGGCTTGGCATATCAAATCCGCCGTTTTTAGCTGGAAACAAGCCGTTCTCGCCGAGGAGCTGCATATATCCGCTGATAGTGCCTGGCCTCTGCCTCTTTCAACTGGCTCTCGCGGTCGTAGTATCAGTCTTGGTCGCTCCCGCACTCGTCGCACTCGCCGCTGCCCAGACCGCCAGCTAACAGACCCGCCAACATGCACTCACCGCCTCTCGTTATTCCGCAGCACCACTCCTGCGCCGCGCACATCAATCCGGTTTGCTCCGCCGACCGCCCTTGGCTCGCTCTCTCACGCCGTGCGTCATTCTTCCTATCGCTACCACCCCCCACAATCTATATCACATACTACCCGTGTACATTGCCTATCCAATTCAATCCTGCGCCCCCGCCGCTGTACACCCTAATCCTGAACACAACCCCCAAACTTGAATTATCGAAAACACGATACATTGGACCAGCCTCGCCCGGGAGAACCATCCGACAAACTCAATCCCCGCTTGCGATCCCATTTGTCATCATCTTGCCGCCTGACTAGCGCCCAGCCACCGGAGCACCGCTGTCCGTGCCGCCTCGTCCGGTTCGCCTATGTCGAATACCGGTTTCACAAGGTGGAGCGATTCGCGCAAGCCGCCGGTTGGAATGCGCATGACGCATCGCCGCCAAAATGAAGTCGAGTCAAGACCCAAAAATGTGAAAACGGAAAGATTCAGCGAGACAAAACGGGAGATCGGCACGTCGTGCCACACCGACCCCAATTCCGAAAATCATTACCAAAATGAAAAAAAAATAAAGTTGGAGTGATGCAGGGCGGTGTCCACGTGCGCCATGTGGTTGCGATAAACGAATGCGCAGCAAAACCATGTTCGAGTTTGATAGGCGCCCGATACCATGGACATATTCGGAATCAACCGAGGACAACGCGAGTTTGAGGGTGCCAAGAATCGTCCAAGTCCACGTCAGAATGACATCCGCGACATGCTGTCAAGGCCTTGTGCTCACCCTGTGCTTGGCTGGCCGAGTACGCCGCGAGGATCCGCTCAGTGGCTAGTTCGTCTAGTAATTTTGGGTGCTTGGTTCCTGCCCCTGAAGCATTATTGCGTAGACACTGCAATCATAGACAGGTATAGTTAGCGATAAGATAACGACTGAAATAGCAGGTGGTTCGATAATAAAAGTGCATTCCCAAGAATAAATGCAGACCAAATCGCTCGACAGTGTCATGAATAACAACCAATGGCTGGCGTCGATCCGTCCCCGTCAGACGCCACCTCTCACGCCCACCTGCCAATCGACCAACACTCAAGTCAATCGGGAACTAGACAACGTTCCCGACTGGGCGAGTATCTGAGACGATCATTAACGAACGCCCTTGTCGATCGATAATGAGCGACGTGGGAAGTGCAACGGGACAAGCGGACTCGTGTCCTAGCCGGTCTCCCTTCTGACAAAATGTCCAGAGAGCCCGGCATTCTAGGAGAGTTGGAATGACGATGCAGAAGTAGAGTAAATTTAGAGCGACGCGACGGAGGCTGATGCATCAGCGACCGGAGAAGTGAAACGAAGAGGGTGCCAGGCGCAGCGAAGACTTCTATCTACTCATGGTCATGTGGGCGCATTCCAACCAAACCCGACTGACAGGCGAGAGGCAACGGCCAGGATAGCACTCACCAACTTGACACCAAACCAAGCTCTCCTTTCTACACCTTCCAACCGGGTATTCGGCCCAGACCCACACAACTCGGCCGCCCGTAAAAACGTCTTGAGCGCGAGTGCCACGTCTCCTGCAGCATACGCCGTTTCTGCGCTGCACAGCGCTACTTGTGGTGTCTGGGGTGCGAGAAGTTGGGCATGGGCGAGTGCGGACAGGGCGCGGTCGTATCTAGGAACATAATCAAGAAAAGGACAGAGCTTGGTGAGGGCTGGGGCATACTGATTGCATTCGGCGTATATGTCTGCAAGCTCCATCCATCCCTCTACGTCCGCATAAAACGTGTCAAGGTACTTGGTAAGCTCCTCTGTCGCCTCTGTGACCTTTCCTAGACTCCGCAGTGTCGTAATCAGGCGTTTTCGAATGGGCTAAAGTGATGTCAATTCGAGCACTGGCCCTCAGAGGCCAGACATACCACGCAACTCTCGTCCTCCTTGGTGAGATAATACACATACATCTTGAGCGCGTCTTGGAGCATATTATCCGCTTCGAGTCGCTGCCCTTTCAAAACCGTGACGCGCGGCGAGTCGGGGAATTGGGCGTCGAGAAGCACGAGACAGTCCTCGATACCAAGCTATCAGACACGCGTCTCGCAGAACCGAAAAAAGCACTCACATCCGCAATATCCAGCCTCCCCACATCCAGAGCAGCAAACGCAAGCTGCTCCAAAAATGCCCAGGCTACAACACAAAAACTGAACCCCCGCATACTTGGTTGATCGACTCGACTCACGGTCTTCGCCGGAAGTATAGCCCCCGCTCTCTAGCAAGGGCTCGCCCCATTGTACGACCTCGGCGCTCGAGCGCGTCCCGTGCGAGCGGTAGGTTGCAAATCGTTGTAATACCTCGGCCATGGTCTGCAGAATAGATGGTCGTGGTCCAGGACTTGAAAGCGTGGCAAGTCACGTGTTTGCCGTGGTCCAAGAGCTGGCCGTGGCTCGTGGCGGGCTCAGCTAATCAATGCGGTAAATGAGGTCTGTGTAAATGTGTTGGTGGGGGATCTACACTGACTCTGGGGTTGTTTACGAGGATTGAGGTATAAGTTGCTGCGGTGGGCGAGCGAGAGAGCCTGTAATCCCCCCTCCCACCCCACTGTCCTCGACGAGCCTCTCCCTGTCTAGACAACATGTCGACTATAACTGGAACTTCCTCCGCCCTGAGTCACCCCACCGCATCTACGAAGATCGCTTGCTCTCTCCCTCACGACGACCAGTCCAATGAAGGCACTGCAGAAGTTCGGCCCCTCGAGCGCGCCACCCTCGTTCGACAGCCGAACAAATATTCCACCAAGTCTCTATACAAGCATAATCCATGTCCCCTACTCCATCTCGACGCTAAGGACGCTAGCTGCGTTTCAGGCTCCTCGTCGGGTGCAAAGCAGAGCTACCAGGCCCGGAACAACATGCATAGCCGGGATATCGTCAAAACATGGCTCCTCAACAACTCCCGCCCCTCGTCCCTGGACGGCTCCCAGCATAGGGTAAGGATTGTTTTTTCGTAAGCTTGGCTTTTACCAACTCTTCATCTCTAGGACGCTCCTCTTCACCTTCCCCAGATTATCACCACGCGGGTCATCTCAGACACCTCCACAGCCTCATCCCAAGCTTCTCCCCTTTCCGACGTCTTCACGAATTCTAGCCCCCCCGATGACTTGGTGTCGGACATAAGCAGCATGATGGGCTCGTGCATCTTGAACGACAATTTATCTTCCAGATGTCCTCAAGACGAGACCAATCAAGGGCAAGGGCGCGAGGAGGAACAGAACCAGCGTGACGTACCCACCCAAGCCAAACTCCAGGCGGGGCTCTACACCTCCACACCTCTCACACCCGCCAATCTCCAACGATACATGGACTCCTACGCAAAACGTCCCAAACATAAACCCCAGCCCCGTCCCAAACCTTCCGAACCACTGCCGAGGAGCGGGTGGGTGCGCATGCTGGAATCGACGCGAAAGATGGAACGTGAAAAGGCCATCAAGAGGGAACAAGACAGGGGGGATGGGAACGAGTTTGCCAAGTGGAGAACGACGGTGATGCCCTGGATGTAGCATGTGATGTATTTTACCTGCATTAATGATTGTTCCTTGGCTTGCCCACAGGCTGAGACTTCAAAACAGCAAATAAACATACTCATTACGACTGCGCACCACCAAAATATGTGCAAAACCAAAGTCCATTCTCAGCCCTCCCATACAAAGTCACCAGGTGGTTCCTCCTCACACTCAGGAACCTCCATAAACGTCTTGACGCTTGCAATCCCCCACGCATTTGACCCGACCTTTGCCCCACCCAGTACTCCATCTGCGAGAATCGACTCACGCGTTGGAGGCGCGAGAGTAAGCTTAGCGCGCGTGGGCTGGGTGTCGGCACGGTCTATGAAGCAACATTACATGAGTTTTGACAATATGAAGGCTGGTAGGGCTCACAATGCCAAGCCCCCGTGTGAGGCTCATACCACCCCAACGGCGGCTCCCCTGTAAACACCTCTTCCGCAACTTCTGAGCGTCTTTCCAGCCTGGTCGAATCCCCATCCAGTGGCTCCGGTCCTTGTACCACGGCAGGATTCCCGCCTGGCGCCTGCGCAGCAACAGGCAACACAATAGCTGAACCAGGGGTAATCGCCGCCCGCCTCATCCTCACCAATTCTCGATCTGCGGCGAGTACCGCTGCTAGCCGTATCTCCAGTGGTGGACCTGTGTCGTCTCCCGGGCCGCCGTAAATGGTTGAAGGTCCGCCGACGCGGTAGACTTTGTCCGCGGTACTGGCGGTGGGCGCTGTGGTAGAGTGGTGCGGCTCGTTATCGAGTGGCTCTTGGGCTATTTCCCCGACAAGTTCACCGGGGACTCTGCCTTCGGCGATTGAGCGGGATTCATAATAGTCGTCTGTCACCCAGCGGCCATCTAAGTGAAAGAGAAGTAAGCAAGTAAATGTTAGAGATATAGAGGCGTACTCTTGATCATCTTGGCTCCATGGAGTTTATACGCGCTGCGTGCGGTGACAAGAGTAACGCTCCTACTCTTGAGAGAATTGGGGAGTCGACCCATGTCGATGAGTGCTTCTTTTTCCCCCTGTGAAAGCGGTAGTTTGACGAGTTGAAGATTGCGGCTAAGAGGCGTGGATGAGTACGTGAGCTCGCAGAGGGTGCGCCACGCACCGGAAATAGTAGAGCGAGTCGCGAAATCCTGATGTTCGCGCAGCATCAATGGACAACATATACTGTCGGTCGGGATCATCTCGCCATGGGCTGCAGAATGTCGGAGCCTTGAACTCACGACCTAAGGACATGTTAGAGCGAGCAAGAATCGAAATGACAGCCACACGATACCTCCAAGGAGATTCCCTTGAGTATCAATTTTTTCGTCTCCCTTTGGGTCATCCTCGATAGTCAGCTCGTCGTTTTTGAAAAAAAGAGGTTGACCGTTGACAAATTTATACGGCTTTGGACCAGTATATCCTGCAAATGTGGTTAAGATAAATAGACAAAAATAAGGACGGAACAAGCTTGCCCTCTGGAATAACCATCGGGCTTCCGTCTCTTGCGCGAACCGTTTTCCCCCCACGACCAGAACCCCGTGGGCGCCCCCTAGGCCGCCCCCTTCCGCGTCCGCGAGGCTTTGGCGTTCCAGAAGGAGTATCTCGCGCGCGACCACGACCTCTTCCTCTACCACGACCGCGGCTGCGGCCTCCTTCGCCTTCGCCCAGGAGTGCCTCGTCGTCCTCGCCGCCTTCAACGTCAACCTCTTCCTGTCCATCGCCCTCCATATCACCCTCCCCCTCACCCTCGCCCTCGCCCTCTTCCTGTCCTTGCTCCCCCTCGTCTTCTCCGCCTCCTTCGTCCTCACCACCCTCACCCTCCTCCCCAACATCATCCTCCCCATCTCCCGCGTCGTCCACTTCCATCGCGTCCGCGCCAGAGTAGGACGCTTCAGGCTCGTCCTCAGGTGTCTGTCGGCGCGCAGGGCCTGCGTTTGGATTCGGGACGCGCAGAACAAGACGACGCGACATGGTCGAGCGCCGGGCGGTTGTCGAGATCGCAGTTGGTTTATGCCCGATTAGATTGCTGACTAACCATTCGAAATGACTCGCTGGCACAAACAATCGCATTTATCTCGATGCGCATCGGCCTGAGTCGACTCTTGACTGTACGACCACCACCGCCTAGACTGTCCCTCATCCGATACCTGCCTAGACAGAGACTCTACTGTGCCATGCCCTCTGCTGAAACACCCAATCCTGTACCCCATCCGGTGCACACCACTGCGCACCCAGCGCCCCCTGCACCTGGCCCGAACGTTAAGAAGGAGAAGAAGGCAAAGGCGGCAGACAGCGAGGCAAAGGCCCCACTGGAGGTTCGTGCTAGCCTCCCGTAGTTGCTCCTATTATTCACGCGACTGCTACATGCGCCTCGTAGCTCAACCCGCCGCCCGACTTTTTTAATCACCGTGCGCAGATCTACGACAAGCTCAAGAAGGAATACGACGAGTTTGTTTCAGGTAATCCTGACTTATAGTGTACTCCGCAACGACTAATTCCTATTATAGCCCAACCGCGCGAGCCCATTACCATCACACTTCCCGATGGCAGCACGCGAGAAGGCAAATCATGGGAGACCTCACCCATGGCTATCGCCACCCAACTCTCCAAATCTCTCTCCGAGCGCATTGTAATTGCCAAGGTTGACGGTCAACTCTGGGATCTCGAACGCCCGTTGGAAAGCTCATGCAAGCTCGAGTTGCTCGACTTTGAGCACCCCGAGGGCAAGCGCGTGTTCTGGCATTCTAGCGCACACGTATTGGGAGAGGCCGCGGAGAGGCACTATGGGTGCCATTTGTGTGTTGGACCGCCTACGGATGATGGGTTCTTCTACGAGATGGCTATCCAGGACCGGTACGTTATTTTCATTTGGGTTTGTGCCGCCAATAATGATGTATTCGATAGCACGGTTGCGACTGGTGATTACCCAGCACTCGAGACCGTTGCCAAAAGCGCAGTGAAAGACAAGCAACGCTTTGAACGTCTTGTCGTTCCCAAGGAGACACTCCTTGAAATGTTCAAGGTATGTGCACGTTAGGTATGAATTGACTGATCAATCAACTCATCCACCCACAGTATAACAAATACAAAGTACAACTTATCCAAAGCAAGATTCCCGATGGCACGAGCACGACTGTCTACCGTTGCGGCCCCATGATTGATCTCTGCATTGGCCCGCATATTCCCCATACCGGGCGTATCAAGGCTTTCATGGTTACCAAGGTTAATATTATCGTAGCGCATTTACCCTATGCGGGCTAACGTGTTGTACAAACTTGGGCAGAACTCTTCGTCCTATTTCCTCGGCGATGCCGCCAACGACTCTCTGCAACGCATTTATGGCATTTCGTTCCCTGACACCAAACAGCTGACTGAATACAAAGCATTTTTGGCGGAAGCAGCAAAGAGAGATCACCGCAAGATCGGAAAGGCGAGGGTTCCCTCCATTCTATGCTACTGTGTACGCTTACCCTCGGTTTATTTGTTCAGGACCAGGAACTTTTCTTTTTCCACGAACTCAGCCCTGGCTCGTGTTTCTTCCTGCCACACGGAACGAGGATATACAATACACTTATAGAGTTGATGAGGGTTAGTCCGTCCCTTGACCTAACACATGCCGTCCCTCATTGCCCAAGTAGGAAGAGTACAAGAAACGCGGGTACCAAGAAGGCACAATCTACCTTATTTCCACATTTAGATCTATCCCTAACATTTTACGCAAATGTAGTCATCTCGCCAAACATGTTCAACTCGAAACTCTGGGAAAAGTCTGGCCACTGGGCCAACTACAAGGACGATATGTTTCTCCTCCCAGTCGAAAACGACCAATTTGCGCTCAAGCCTATGAACTGTCCGGGCCATGCGCTGATCTTTGACTCGAGAGACCGGTGCGTCCCTTGACAATTCCGCACCCATGAATATCTTACATATATGTCGGTTGTATAGGAGCTACCGCGAGCTTCCGCTACGTATGGCTGAGTTCGGCATCATCCACCGAAACGAGGCGAGTGGTGCCCTTACGGGGTTGACCCGCGTGCGCCGGTTTGTACAGGATGACACACATGTATTCTGTATGCCATCCCAGGTACACCATCTTGCCCCTCCCCGCGGCATACTCCGAGAGTACTTATCGAGTATGTGCAGATCGAACAAGAAATCGATGCCATTTTCAACTTCTTCGAGCGGGTGTATGGAATCTTCGGGTTCACGTTCAAGCTAGAACTCTCGACCCGTCCGGAAAAGTTCTTAGGAGAGATCGAGACCTGGGACGCAGCTGAAAAGGTAACCCCCAACGCACCTCGCCGCTCCATTCACTGACCGAGTCCACAGCAACTCCAAACCGTCCTGGACCGCTTCCAACCCGGCAAATGGGAACTGAACCCAGGTGACGGCGCGTTCTACGGCCCCAAAATCGACATCACGATTCAAGACGCGCTCAAACGGTCCTATCAATGCGCCACTATCCAACTTGACTTCCAGCTCCCCGAGCGCTTCAACTTGAAGTACCGTGGACCCGAGGGCGGAGACGACCTCGCTAGGCCTGTGATGATCCACCGTGCGATCTTGGGTAGCTTGGAACGGTTCATCGCGATTGTGACAGAGCATTTTGGCGGCAAGTGGCCGTTCTGGTTAAGTCCGAGGCAAGTGATGGTTGTGCCGGTTGCTGCGCCATTCGTGAGTTTGTCTCTGTATTACTCGGGGCCCGAGGGTATTAAATGCTGGACTGTAGAATGATTACGCAAAGGAGGTGCAGCAAAAACTCAATGATGCTGGGATGTTCGTGGATGTCGACTTGACAGGTGATACCCTCTCCAAGAAGGTTCGCAACGGCGAGATTGCGCAGTACAACTTTATCGTCGGTAAGTATCCATGCCCCCGCCCAGCCTGCCCTGTACTCATACGTCCTACTTCCGCAGTTGTCGGCGAAGCCGAGGTATCTGCTCAAGCTGTCAACGTACGCAACCGGGATGATGTCGGGAACAAGCATCGTCAAGACGAGATTATCAAGCTAGACGACTTTGTGAGCAAGCTTACATCGCTGAAGAAGGAGCGACGGCTGGAGAACAAGTTGCTATAAAAGGGAAAGAGGGGAATTTGAGTTTTGGGTGAAAATGAATGTAAATTTGATTCGTGTGACCGATAAATGCATGGCACAGGACCAGTCATTGAGCCGTTATGTGCACAAGCTAAATTCCTTAGGGAAGATACAGGATGAGATATTGTGTGGGACGCTCTTCAGCAAGTAGCCCCCACATCCGCAGGTCTCCCAAGTCAAACCACTGAAATAATGTTGACTCAGCCCTAATTTAACACAATTCCACACTCTGTTTCGGGTTCGCGTGCTGCTAGCCCATGCTACTTTTATGAAACCCCAAGTTGATTGCGCTGTAGCGGGGGATCAGTACCTGGGGGTCCGGGATAGCTTGCATTGACATACCAATTGCATAATCGCTGCGCGCTCGTTTGCAGGTAAACCGTTGATTTGGTCGGGCGTGAGCGAAAGAACTTGTTGGATCATTGCCTAATCATCGTACCGTTGAAACCCCCACCAAACGGTTACATCAAAGGATCACTAGCTTACCTGTTGCTGCGGCGAGACTCCAAGCGCGGGCACCTGCGGCGCAGTAGGTGCGGGCATGGGCGGAGGCGCTTGGTATTGAGGATATGAGGGATTCGGCATCGGAGGTGGAGGTGCCCCGTAATAGTTTGGGTACTGGTTCACTGGTGGTGGGATGGGAGGCGCCGAGGGTGGGACTGGAGCTGGGGCTGGGGCTTGCGCGGCTGGGGGCTGAGCGGCCCCCCCGGGGAGCATTTTCTACAGAGGAGGGCGTCAATCCGGTGGGTGGCAAACATCGTTTGACCAAACGCTCACCTGGAGCACAGCTGGGTCGACCACGTTGGTCATGAGCATGGTTTGGAAACACGCATACGCAAGTTGAGGGTGCGCAACAAGCACTGCGCGAGCCGCATCTGGACTCGACGTTACGAAAGTCTAAGTAAAGTTTAGAGTTAGGCCAGTACGTTGGAGAATTTGTGGATAATACCTTCATCTGCTGCAAAAGCTCGATTTGTTTGTCTTGCCCCAACCCAACAATCGCATTTGTGATAACATCCAGAGAGCTAGATCCCGGGGGAACAGGTACACCGCTTGGTACCGACGCCAGCACAGTCTGGATATCTGCCGGCCCTCCGCTTCCTCCCCCTCCCGCCGAACGAGGCGGAGGCCCTTTGTGCGAATCTCGTTCTCCCAGAATTTCGCCTCGAGACGTGAACTTTCCCTCGAGGGCTGGATCCGCGTCTGCCAAGTCGATACGCAGGGACCGACCGCCGACATCTGTGCCATGTAGGTTACGAACGGCCGAGGCAGCGCTCTCGTGGTCTGTGAAGCGCGGTGGGGACTGTCAAAAAGCCGAACCGCGCTGGACCAGTGGTCCGCACTGCTCACCAAAAAATTCGCAGAACCCATAGCCTTTTGCTTTGCCCGTTTCCCTGTCAAAGACCAGACTGCGGAGCCAGAGCTCAGACGGGCAATGGACGAGCAAAGAGAAGTCTCACCGGAAACCTGCCACCGGCCCGACCGAACTGAATACCTGTGTAAGTTGCTCCTAAAAACAAGTGTCAGAACCGAATTGGCGGATTTATGTATTGTGTGCTGCAAGAGACCTCGCCAAAAACAGCACACGTTTCGTACCTCGGTCATGTCGTATGGGACATTTCCAACTAGATTTAGGCATTAGTTTATGAGAGATAGTACATGAGTTTTCTCATACCAAATACAACTCGACTCATGGTGGAAACGTGCTACTACCGTTGTTGTTGTGGGTGGCTGAGAAGTCCTGCACAGTCGGAATTTGCAATACCTGCGGACTTGGCACGTCTGGCCACCGGCCTCGATCAGCACCCACAGTATGCACAGCTTTGAACCACCGAGAGCCGCGCGACCATCAGCTCCACCAGCCCCCCACCACCCCCCGACCAAGTACATACCATGTCTGGACAAGACGCTGCAGGGATTGGAGGATGTTGCGGTAAGTCTAACCCTTCACAGCTTGGATACGAAATATCCTGACTTATAATCCTAGGTGTCTTCTGCTTTAGTATCATAAATAGCTGGTAGGTGTAGCCATGATGTCATGCCAGACCACCCTGACTCTTAAAATCCATCTTGGAAAACAGGTGTAACATAAGTAAGTCATTCTTGGATGCTTTCTCCCGATCCTGGCTGACCCCAACCAAAGAGGCGTTTGGTAGCGGAAATGGCCGAGCTGGCTGCTGCAACCGATCTGGGCGCGGCTGTTGCCACTCTTGTTTTTCTCAAGGCTTTGATGAAGATGCTTGGGACAAGGAAGAGGCAGAGACTCGTAAAAAGCGGACAGCTGCGAATCAAGCTAAATCCACCCAACCAGCGTCAACCCCTCAGATGGCCGTCCCCACCGCCGATGACGCTAACGCAACTAAATAGGGCATCGATACGGTTAGTTCACTTCATTATACCGCCTGTCCTTTCTAACGAACCCCTGTTCTCAGTTACCAAACTCTGCGCCACGAACTATTACTATATATAACTTTATACTATCCTATCACACCTTTACGTTTACCCCTACTCCTGCGATCGACGCGGGCTGAAAGGTTTGGTCAGGGCCTGAACCCCATGCTCAACTTCCAACCAAGGCGTCCGAGATACGCACCCTTCGGGCCCCGGGCCATGGAACGCTCACTTGTAGGGAATACTTGTATTCTTGCGCACCGTACCGCAAAGCGCTCATTTCCCGCGAGGCTCCAATTGATGAAATGACATCACCCTTCGCGTGGTCTAGTACTACAGACCAGGTATAAGTACAGACCCACGGCAAGCCCAGCGATCTCGGCCCCCCTTTGCTTCAGTGTGTGATACACTACTTCCTTCACAATTCCGCTTTAAGTCGTGGAGATACCACATGAGCACCGCCCTCGCCGGAGCTTGCCTTGGTGAGTAAACCCGTTCTTGTAGATTTTACCTCGTTGTGATTTACCAGTATTCTTCTAGCCCCCTGTTGCGAGTAGAAGTGCCCCAATCTTTGTAACCAAAAAGGACTAACACCGATTTAGAGCATCGCTAACCCATGGTTCTACAAGCAAGTTACCCATTCACTCTCGGTCCCCGGCGGGCTAATATCCGTCTATCTATTGCAGCCGAATGTGGTCAGAACGGTTGCCCTGCGTGCCACAAAGCAACTCATCACGCTGACCTAACCACGTCGGCAGTACGCCTCGACGCCCAAGCCCGCCAAGCCGCCGATCAGGGCAAGGGACGCATTTAGCCGTTCACGATTATATGACAGCCACACGGGGCTGGTTGCAGAGAGCATGTGGCTGGGGGAAAGAGGAAGAGCACAGTGCGGCTGAAATGCGGGAAACTCCCGATGTAGCCACGCCAACCCCCGGCTCTTTTTGGGGGGCGCGCGTATCGCGGTGCTCGTCCCATGCAGATCCCCGCTGTATATGATAGGCGCAACGGACACGTGGGCAAGACGGGGGTCTCGGTGGGGTAGACGTTGACCATCTGGCTCCTAAATCCGATCCTGTCGATGCCTCGTACATGGACACGGAAAGCTCAGACGGACTTAGTGGCGTCGATGATCGGCCAAGGGGCAATCTTGCCGTTGAAATCCACAGGAAAACGATCGAGGACGGCCAAGTGGAACTGCCGGGGGAAGTCGCAGCCCGCGGATCCAAGGAGATGGCGCAAGCAACCGCGGCGCCACTTTCAGACGCAACTTCTCCGCGGCACTTGCCCGCTCGCCCACTGCTAGACGAAGCGATTAGTTGGGACCGGTTAGCTGGAGCAAGAGCAAGAGAATGGTGGCAGATGCCGTGATGAAGACAGCTGAAATCCCCACAAAGGTAGGCTCTTGTTTTGTGCACACGGCGCAAGCTGAAAGCTCCAGGCTTGATGGACCTTCCTACTTGATAAGGATACACACCCTTAATTAATACCCCTATATCCTGATCCGTGATTGTATGCTAGCCCGTGATGCATGTCAGACGTGCATTGTTTGTCCGACTATTTGTCTCAGTATACCCAGGTCGTTTGAATTGATAAAAATAATTGCATACGACCCGTTATATTCCGTTCGAATCATGCAAATAACAAGTCAGTAAACAAGCCAAGAACGCAAACAATGACTCACACACCAAGTCACTTACCGTATTTTTACCTTGCTCTATGACTCGGTACCCCCCGTATAAAAGACCTGTGGGTAACGCTATAGATTTTGCTTATATACGATTTTACCCGATCGTCCTTTGCGCACACACATATATATCAAGATATATCTTCTATTGGACCCTGAAGATCATCAGATTGCCACGCGACCAAGCTCTGACTAGGCTTACAATTTCTTGTTAACTACCACCAACGCCAGCCATGACACTAGACGTAACTAGCTTTATTGCCGATAAAGGTGGTGACCCAGAGGCTATTAGGGAGAGCCAGCGGAAACGGGGAGATCCCGTAGAGGCAGTAGATGAAGTGATAGCGATGTACAAGCATTGGGTAGAGGGTGAGGAACGATCAAACGAAGCTATTGAACCCAATGCATAATATTCGTTTCGTAGCCGAGTTTGATAGGAATCAGGTCAAGAAACAAATTAACACAATCCAGAAGGATATTGCGGCAAAGCGAAAGGTTCGTATGCGGTATCTGTAGGCATACTGACTCACGACTGTGCGCAACAGGCTAAAGAAAATGCGGACGAGCTTCAGGCAGAGAAAGCCAAACTCGATGCACAAGTCGCCGAGATGGAGAAATCGGTGGCCGAGGAAGAACGACTGATGAGAGCCAGGGCAAGCACAATCGGGAACCTCGTTGGAAAGAGCGTCCCGGTCAGCCAAACCGAGGTGCGTGGTTTCGTGTCCTGTTTGCTATTATGTGCCCATATCTAGCACATAGGATGATAATGCGGTGATCAGGGCGTGGCATCCAGACGGCCCGAACGCCCAGCCCCAAAAGAAAACCAACATCCTTGCTCACCACGAGGTAATGATCCGTATTGGTGCCTTTGATACCGAACGAGGATCCAAGATTGCTGGCCATCGCGGATACTTCTTGACAGATGACGGCGTGGACCTCAACCAGGCGTTGATCTCATATGGCTTAGACTTTTTGCGAAAGCGGGGCTACAAGAAGATTCAGCCGCCGTTCTTCATGCGAAAGGAGCAGATGGCCAAGACAGCGCAACTGGATCAATTCGATGAGGAGCTGTACAAGGTCACTGGCGACGGAGAGGACAAATATCTCATTGCGACAAGCGAGCAACCAATTTCTGCATTCCATTCCGAAGAACTTTTTGATCAGCCGGAGAAACAGCTACCTATAAAGTGAGTTTGGGAGCCATGGAAACTTTTTAGTGCTTACAGGCCCTGCTAGGTACGCAGGCTACTCGACATGTTTCCGCAAGGAAGCGGGGGCAGCGGGGAGGGACACGTGGGGAATCTTCCGTGTGCACCAGTTCGAGAAAGTAGAACAGGTATTGGAATCCCATATTTGTTTTCTTCCTGCCAACCTTATATCCATATTCTTAGTTCTGCATCACACAACCCGAGCATTCGTGGGAGATGTTCGACCATATGGTTGAGAACGCCGAGGCATTCTACCAGTCGTTGAAGATTCCCTACCAAGTCGTTGCGATTGTCAGCGGGGCACTCAACCTCGCTGCTGCACAGAAGTACGACCTCGAAGCGTGGTTCCCCTTCCAAGGCGCATACAAGGAACTTGTCTCGTGCAGCAATTGCACCGACTATCGTACGTTTTGCTTAATCGTGCCATGGATCATGTGCTGAGTCTGAAACAGAGAGCCGGCGCCTTCGAATCCAGTGTGGCCAGAAGCAAAAGGGTGACACGCGTACGAACTGGGTGCACATGCTGAATGGCACGCTTTGCGCAACGGAACGAGCACTCTGCTGCATCGTCGAGAACTATCAGACTCCCGAGGTAAGCGCTAGTTCTGTAAAGCCAGGCATTCTCAACTAGACGTCTGCACCAACAGGGGTTAGTTATCCCAGAGGTTCTGCGGCCTTATATGCAAGACCGTGATTTTTTGCCGTTTACCAGGGAGTTGCCCAAGGGGCTGGTGCGAAAGAAAGCATGAGGAGTGGCTGACTTGCTACCTATGTCTGTTGTGTGAATACTATGTTCATGAACACCGTTGTGCGCCTGTCGACCCTGGATACCGCAGCCAGGCAACTCAAGTCCCTGAGGCACGAGGCATGGGCGACGATCAGCATGACAAAGGCGGTCCGCCTCGTCAGCTGGTTGGAGATATGTCTGGGCTGCAGTTCCTCGCTTTGGGGCTGCCAGTGTCGGGACAACTCTCGCCGGGTGCTGTGTACTAGGCTCGACTCTTGCTATAAGCGCTCACTTCTGGGCGATTGTTCGTCACCGGCCAGACTTTGCCTCGTCCGACTGCGTTGGCGGAGCACCTCGGCGTAGCTGCGCCGAACAGGCCACTCTTAAGCTCTCGACTGCCCTGCCTTATCTGCAGCCATGCTTTTAAAGACGGCCTCGCTGTTTGCGTTGCTCGATTTGCTTCGCGTGCATGCACTCCCCGTGATTGACCTTCGCGCGCTCCGCACTCGCGACCAGAATACCAGCGGGAACAAGCCCTCTGCGCAAATAATAGTAAGTCTTTGATTTCTCGCGCGCTAGAGCTAACCAAACTTATTTCGTAGGTCCCAGTTGTCCTTGCGGTTGTAATTTTCCTGATGTTGCTTTTTGGGGGCTGGTGGAGGCGTCGAAGGCGAATGCGTCAGGCCGTCACGGACATCCGCAACAACTCTTCTACCACCAATACCACCGCGTCTGCCCGGCCGGCTCGCGCAGATAATAGCGCCAGGACACCTATTCCGGCTCCTGGTACGGGTCCTGATGCCCCTCCACGTCCTCCGCGGCGCAGACGCCGTCGTAGGGCGAGCCAAATCTCTACCAAGAGCCTTCCCGCCTATAACGAACAAGCCGGCGATGAAGAAATTGTACTTGTACAGTATGTCAGCATTGGTCGTATATAAGAACGCAGGGCTAATAAATCACTAGACGAACTGAACGCGACAGCATGTCAGACGACGATGATTACGAGGGTGACCCAAGAGACAGACGAGATTCCACAAACGAAAACTCCAGGTCGTTTGACGCAACTCCGCTGCTTGACGACACAAGCCCCGACATGGGACAAATATCCCTAGCGAGCAGCACAAGAGGCAGAAGCATAGGGGACCACGACGAGGAAGACCCCCAGCAACGCCCAGCCCGACCCGATCCCAGTGACGACACATCTGTCTCAGTTTCCACCACCGAGGACGCGACAAATAACACGATTGTGCCTCCGCCAAATACGGAAGGAACGAGTGCAACAAATGCTCCCCTCGGTGACGCCCCTCCCTATATTGAAGCTATTCACTCGAACGACGGAGAGGCCGGTGCCACGCAGGGGGCGGCAGGTCCGGACAATAGTCAATCGTCGCAGACACCAGCGGCTAGCGCAGCCGGTCCTCCTGCTAGTGCTCCTGGCAACGCGGCTGAAACCGATGCCTTCAACACTCTTCAGCCCAAGAGGAAATCCGTATTTCGTCAGCTCTTTGCTCTAAACAAACCTGGGTCTACATCGGCGGCGGCTCTGTCGGACTCGGTGGAGCTAGCTCCCAGGCAATCGTTATCGGCCGCTTCAGCCACACAGGGCGCTGGCCGCCATCGGCCGTCGAACTCGATTTCGACGCTAGCCTCAACAACTGCATCAGCACGCGGCCATGCGCTCTCCCCCTCGCTTTCATCCTTACTTTTAACCCGCTCGAGATCGCCAACTCGTTCATCGGATTCCCTGACACATCGCCTGACCATTTCCGCGCCTATCCCTACTACGCTCGTTCGCACAGAATTATCGTACCCTCGGTCAGGGCCGACTCCAGAACAGATCAGATTCCTCAGTTCCAGAGAGAGTTTAGGGAGATTTGGCATGCCATATGGTGAGGAGGCAGTGGCCGCCGCTGCCCGCTCTCGCGAAAATGTTTCCAGCATGGCTGCCCCTCCCCAATACGAGGGTCCCTCGACCGAGAACGCCACATCAGAAACTCACAGTGCCACGCTTGCCTTCAACCCGCGTATGAGACATTCTACGCTCAGCATCGTGCATTCCCCAACGGCGGAAAGCGCTCCAGAGCCCTCTTTAACTGAAGCACCACCACAGTCTCAGGAACATACCGGGACGGCAAGTGACAACGAAGGGTCTGCACCCGCCGATCAGTCCATAGGCGCACCTGTTTTGGCCTCTGGTTCGGCAATGCCCAGCAGCAATCGGAGAAACTCCACGCTCTCGGCCAATTCATTCGTCACTGCGAACGAGGACGAGAGGGAAAGTGTGGCTGACGAAGAAGACGTTTCAGACGCCGCGCCACCAACTCCAACAGCCGGGACATACCGTCAGGCTGAAGCACAGGCCGATACCGTTCGCCGGGCTCGGCCCCGAGGGCAAACGATTCTCATACCTGGGTCGCAAACCGACGACGGTCACCACCCCGAATTGACATTTATCCCTGCAACTCCAACCGTCGATGCCCCTGCACGCGATGGTAGTAACGCATAGTCTGGGTCTTATCTTCACGGTTGGGACATAACTCTTCTGGCATCATGTTTCGTTGGCATAGCACAATTTTTTGACATACACTCAATGATATATATACTTTGTCATCTTAATTGTATGCGTTTTCTTCTAGAATCTGTTTGAGGATAATCATCCTTGCCGCGGTATTCATTCAGGAAAATCAACTGACATCAAGCTAGCAAATTGAATTCGGATTGACGATGCTTGATCGACATAAACTGGGCTCCACTACGGGCAGGGTTGGGTTCGACCATCGGGAGTCAGGTATGTCGCTTGTATTGAACGTACTTAAGCGATCATCAAATAACATCATACCCTTGGACAAAATCTAACCTCCTATAGTCTGGATTTGAACCCCCAAGCACCTTTGTTGCCTTCTTTGCGAATGAAATCTACGATTTCATGAGCTGCAAACGCTAAACAGTCAGTACCATGTGAGCTTAAAACGCCACGCCGCGCGCGTACCAAGCCTTTCTGGGGCCTGTTGAGGAATCTAATACAGTCGCTTACCGCATTAGTTGTAGTTGGAGCCAAGTGGCTCTGTGAGAACGCACCAAATGACCTGCCCCTGCAATACGGACGTTGCTAGAATTCGCTGGTCGTCGCCACACGGTGTGCTGGGTAATTTCCTCCCCAGCAGTCCTGAGTATCGTTGAAATAGTGCTCAATATACGTCGAAATCGCTACCAAAATTACAGTACTCACGACGCGGCGGACGTCGAATCCATGATCCATCGTAGCGGTATGTGTTCGTCAAATGACGGCAACAACTCCCACACTTCGTTCGGCAAGCGGCCGCTTTCAGCGAATGCAACGCCCTCCTGGCAAGCGAATTCGTTGAAACTAGGCCGACCACTGTCTCGGTGGAGGCTTACCTGATAGCCTGAACACTTTAGTTTGACTATATCTCCAGCCTGATACATCCCGTATGACACATAGTCCGAGAACACATCCGGGTGCCACGCTCGGAAGAATGGCGATTTCAATAGTCCAGCCTTGGCCGTTTCACTAGTAACACAGCAAAGCTCAGCCTACGGCATGTAACGTTTGCCCCGCAAGCGGTGCGGACGTACTAGTCTGGCCACTGGTCCCGACGTGCTAATGCACCTTTGGTCAAGTCGTTAACCCCTTCAGCACGAACTGCATAGGATGGGAATATGATAGGATCAACGAGAATTATTCCGGAGAAGAGTTGTGGTAAATGCAGGGCTGCTCGCATGCTTTCTCATGACAAGTTAAAGACAAGAACGCAAGAGATTATTGAAACCGACTTACAGCGTACATCCTCCAAAGGAGTGGCCTAGGCCAATTACAGCGCGAGAGGTAAAACCGCGGCTGAGTCGCAGCCGTGATACGCTCTCTGGAACAAATGGTAGACGAGCAGAGTCACATCCCACAGGGGTTTCCGGAAGATAATTAACCATAAAGTTGGCAATGTCACGGGCATGATCCGACCACTCATCTAGAGAGGACACTGATCAAGAAAACGAGAGACCGAGGCCTTCAGTCAACTTACAAACGTCCCCCAGCTTTCCATCATTCAATACTGCGCTGTCGCCATGATTCGCTGCATCAATGGCCCATATCTCCGTAATGAGAGACGAGTGAGAGCTACCCTCCAGGATGGATATGATAAATCGAAAAGTGGTATCCCATATCTGTCCCAAAACATAAGTACGATGTCTGTATACTACACGTAGTAAACTTACCTCTTTGTGGAACCCTGTTGCATGTGCTACAACCAGAGTGGCTCCTTGGCTGTACCCGTCGGGTAACTGAGCTCGAGCATAACGGTTGACTACGTTCCACATGACAGTTTCATCGGGCACGACTTTCGCGCCTGCAGCTATAGCGGCCCTTTGTTCCACTATCCTCGCGTGTTGCAAGTCTACCTCAGCCTGACGCTCAGCCTTGGTGGATTCTCCCGTTTGAATGTTGGTCGCCCCACGCCCTGAAACGCCCCCAGGACTTTCGCGAGGTGAGGCAGCTTGTATGACATGTGTCGAACAGACCCAGCCACGTGAGAAATTCCTTGCCCCAAAGTGACTTGTTGGCGCCCCATGTGACTGCTTGTTTGAAAATGGCAATAAAGTTCGAGGGGCTGTGGTTCCCCGAGGAGTGGGTGTGGCAGGTTTCGCATAAGACATTCGAATGAGCTAAAATATTGGTAGTAATATCGCAGCCTAGTCTGACAGGCTCTAGTGTGTGGTCGTGAGGTTTTAAACGTGTGGGAATTGGATTTCTTTGTTTGAAAACCGGCTCACGGGCAAGCTCCGGGCCGATGATCGACGATCCCAGCCCATCGAGATGAAACGACGTGGGGAAAACAAACTGCGATAAAGACTATGTACGGATTAAACTCTAGTTATACAGAGATTACAACAGACAAACAACAACTATATATCGAAGCTATAAAGATACTAATGTAATATCGAAAGCGAATACTAGAGTGTCCTGTCCCATTCAGCACAAAGGGGCGTTTCCAGTATAATTTTATTTGGGTTCAAGCGAGGACCGATGCGCGGAGGTACGGCCCTACAAGATCCCAGAGTTTGTCGCGGCCGTCGCGGCTGTCGCGGCTATCACGTCTGATCCGCCGTTCGAGCTTGTCCCTGGCGTCCCACCACCAGCTATGTGTGACCTTGACGGCTTCTGCCGCTTCGCTTTCCCAGGACGGGCGTTCCATCCAAGGCTTGTCGAGCACGTAGTGAACACACTAACAACAAAGCCGACAATGTCAATAAACCCGGTCAAGTCTTGCGTTGAGATCTCACCTTGACTTCTTCATCCCGCCACATCGTTGGGTGCGTGAAGCGGGAGGTTTTCAGAGCGTTGTAGATGTACGGCAATGGCTTCCATCGACCAGTGAAGAAGTCGGAGATCAGGTCCTGGTCTGCAAACGCGTACTCAGAGACCCGGGGGGATGTTTTCAAAAAACGCCTGTGAAACTGCGATTAGCGCGTCGCGAAGGGCCGCACATGAAACCGCACTCACTGCACGTCGGCTGCTAGACGAGCCGATGGAGTGCATACGACCAGGCCTGTGTTAATCAGGCCGTAGGGGCGAGGAGAGGACTTGGTGATCTGGGGTGGTGAAGAGAGACAAATCGGGTGACGCATTTGGGTGTGGGCGCAATTTTCTGGTATCCTGTGGGATTACCGGAGTTTAGTCGCGAATCCAAGGAAACGAGAAATTCCAATAAACAACTGACCAGTCCACAGGGTAATGCTTCAATCGGCGGGGGTTGCAGGCGCAGGCGTGGGCGCCAGCGATCCAGTCCTCAGGGAGGTCAAGATGCATGAGCTCATCCATATTTTTCTTGACCAGCATGTCGGCATCCAGGAGAACGACGCGCTAAGGAACACAAGGCTTAGTCTCATTCTGCGAATACGCATACACGTAGAAATCTCACTCACATCGAACTCGGACAACTCGAATACGCTGTATTCATTCGGGTTGAGAGCAAAGTCGAGAATAAGGACACCACAGTGCTTACCGGAGCTTGGTCCAAGCGTCGATGAAGCGAGAGTCGTGCGGATCCACAGACCACTTGCCTGGCTCGGGGCCCATAGGCTGCACGAGACGCATCTGCAACGCCATGAGATCATTACATACTGCCAGGCAAGCTCCAACTAACCTTGATGTTTCGCAGACGTAGGATCTCTCGAATCTCCAGCGGGACGGAGGGTGTGATCATGACAATCAGGGGGTATGCGCTGGATACCGGCCGCGAGATGAGAGAGTCATGTAAGACTAAGACACCAGGAAGGTAGGATGGGTTGGTCAACAGAGTGACGAATGCACTCTTAGGCCTGGGGAAAGACATGTTGCAGCAGAGGGGAAGGGTAGCGAAGGAGTTGGTGGAAGAGAACAGAGCGCACTGGTGGAGTTTACCGGGGCGCAGGAGCTGGATTTATACCAGGCCCGTCAGTAACGACAACAAGACGCGGATCGTGGAAGCTCAAGCGTGAATGCCGCCCCCGCGTTTGCTCAGGAGCATGGTTGGGCTCTGGTCAGCCGTCATTGGTCCTGAAGCACTCAATACCGAGGCTTGAACCAAGGCCATTCTCGGAAGAGCCACGGGTTTTGCCTTCTCAGGGCCCACGGGACGAGCAATACCAACCAGCTCCAGGGCAGTGGTTGGCGACTGCGATCGTATCGAACCTAACCTACTTTCTCTACGATCCAGTGGCTGTGTTTCTATATGTCACAGGCTATCTCCGCGC